>JAPVRG010247468.1:0-11875 GCA_029783565.1 Rhagoletis cerasi
GCAACTGAAAGAGCGAAAATCTATTTCGAAAATATATTTCGCCTTGCTCGTGCTGCACTAGCAATTTTTATTTCTTCTGCAAGTGCTGTCAAACTAATCGAGTGTTGCCGTGTGGCACTGATCGTGAATTTGTGTAAAATTGAATTGAATTAAATATCAAAAAATGCTTAAAATATATTATTTTACTTAATATACTAAATCAAATTATTGTTCACATGGAAAATATGTTAATTATAACCTATATTTTGCGGTTTTGAATTTTGCTTGTTTTTGGGTTTATGTTGTTTTGACTGAGTACGGGATTGAAAGCATTGTTGGTGCTGGCTTAAATTATAGAGTATCCACAAAGGATTGATAAATATATCTGATAAAGACTTCACCTATTTATTATGGGGTAATGATCGGTATCGGATAAAAAATTTGCACCGCGCTCCCAAAATTTTCTTACACAAACTGTCCGGTGTGCATGCGAATCATCCACTTCAATTTTTTTTAAATAACGGCAATAATTTTTAATAAAATTGCTTTCGTGTCTTCGTTCTCGCTTTTACAAGATAAATAGCAAACAAACGACAACCCCACCGCCCATGGTTGCATTTTAGTATCGAGAAAGATTGCCAAAAACTCATTCGCTGTGTGAACAGCCAAAAAGCGACGTCAGAAAATTTTCCTGCAATTCACCTTTCGGAAACAAAAAACTTCTTTCGAAAGACACTTTGCATGCAAGGTGTGACTGCTCATGCAACTCCTTTCTGGAATTTCTCAATTTGACAGCATATTGCGTACGAAATATATTGCCACGTCTGACACGCTCTTTAGTTTCAAACTAATTGCAAATCAGTTCAGCGCTCAGTTTTCTTAGCGTGTGGTTGAGTGATTTCTGTTTTCCAGCATTTATTGTAATTTTCTACTGTTTTTTATTAGTCATTTACAGTTTGCTACTTTTTACTCTCAATTTTTTTATTTTATTTGGTGTCTTTTTTTGTTCGGGCACTCAAATTTATTTCATTTTTTTCATTACTTTTGTGTTTAGTTTGTGCAATTTCACGGCTGTTGATTTTAGTTTTTTCCTAAGTATTTAGAAATATTAATATTATACTATTTTTAATATTTGGTTTTTATTTTTTTGAATGTCTTTACTGCTTACCGAACAACTTTAATTGTATTATTTAGAGTGGATTTTTTTGTACATATTGCAAAAGCAGGTTTGATAAATTTAACAGGTTTAAATGTAAATCTTGGAAAGGTTGTTTAAATAAAAAATGTTAAAATAATGAAAAAAAAAACAAACTTATGATAAAAGAAACTGAAATGCGTAAATCAAAGTTAATAAAAGATAATATAAAAAACAAAACTTTGGTATGACAAGGAAAAAGAATGCATGTTTCTTTACTCAAAAAATGTCGTGCTCCGTTTAGAACAAAATATATTCAGCTCCTATAAACACAATTCAGCAGACTTTTTTTTTGAATTATCCTTAAAGCCGATACAATTTTTTTACGCTCACTAGCGGAATTATTTAATTCCACTACTCTAAATGCAATTCAGCGGGTGTTTTCTGTAATCTTTCTAAAGCCACTCAAAATTATTTGAGACCCGTAAACAAAAAGAATGTATTCAGCTCCTCTAATTCAGCGAAATATTTTCACATGTTGCTAAAAACTGATAAATATTGCTTGGGTTTATTATGCAATTTTTTTAATTCAGCTTCTTTAAACGCAATTCAGCAGGAGTTTTTGTTCAATAAAAGTTTATTTTGTGTAATAATAATTTTGTTCAGTAAAAGTTTATTTTGTCTAGTAATAAAAGAACTATTCAGCTCGCATAAACAGAATTCAGCGGAGTTTTTTAGCATATTTCTTAATGCCGATCAAACTTTTTTACGCTTATTAGTTAAATTATTTCTATTCAGCTGCGCTTAATGTTATTCAGCGCAAATATTTTATAAGCATTATACCCTTTTTTATGTTTGAATCGCGTTAATTATTTTCTTTTAACAAAACTTATTTGTTTCAAAATTTTTTATATTTTTTTTTTGTTTTTTTAATTTTTATTTTTAAGTACATTTTATCTTTACAAAATATGTATATGTTTGTACATTCATATATACATAAGCAAAATTTTTAACTCAAAATAATATATTTTCTAAAAAAAAACGCAAACCTCAATAAATTTATATTTTTTCTTTCGTTCCAGATTTTCTTTAATTGTCTGACAATTAATGCTGAGTTCCAGCAGTTTTTGTTAATGGTAAGTCCAAAACACTTATTATTATGACCTTCTCCACTATTTTCCTAGTTTTGTGTGACAAAAATTATTTTTATTTTGATAAAAAATTTTTTTTTTGTTGGACAGAAATTTTAGCGAATTAAAAATTTTCTTGAAAAAAATCGTCAAATTTGCTATCTCTTACTTTTCTCTACTTTTGTACATAATTGAAATAACATTTTTTGAAAAAAAAAAATTCTTTAAAAAATTAAAAAAATAAATGTTTACCAAAACCACTGCTATTTCTACTTTTGTTTTAAAGTGTTGAATTATTATTCAATGGAAAAAGTCATAAAAAATTCTGCTCAAAAAAATTAAGTTTGCATATTTTTACGAAGATGCCTTCAAAAAAGAACTCTTCCGAAAGTTTTCGATTTGAATTAATCTTGTTTTTTACCAAAAAATGGGTACAAATACGTATAGTTTTTTTTATTAATTTAAAAAAAAAAATCTACGAATTATTTTAAAAAAATTTAGCTGAATGATAGAATTTTTTGTTTAGGGAAGATAAAAAAAATCTTCAAAAAATGTTTTAAAAAGAACTTAAAAAGTATTCTACTTAAATTTGTTCTCCAAAAGTGGTTTACATGAGCTTCAATACTTAGCCGCGATAAAAGCTCACACCTTCAGCCTTCAGATTCTAAGATTCCATGAAATTCTACTATCTTACATTTACTATTTATTTTATGTTAGTTTAATTATTTTATAATATTTGCGTAACTCCTGTAAATATAAATTTTACAGTAAATGTACTTCACATTCCGGAATTCACCAGCAGCAACAAGTGTCATGCTGATATACTTTATTCATTAGGTAATCACTGGTCATTTGTTTATCTTATTTGAATAATTTATTACAAAGTGTTTCTTCTCCTATGAAATTTTGCTTTTTTTTCCAAATAATGAATAACAAAAAATTTTTAAGAGTGCAGAAAAATGTGCAAAATTTCAGTTGGGTAAAGCGTGAGCTGAATTACGGTGATGATAAGCTGAATGACTACCGCACACTGGATTTTAATTTAAAGCTACAGCTATGCGCTGAATAGCCTTAATAACAAGCTGAATTACATTTGTGTTCAATAACGAGCTAAAACGCGTGGGAGTATTTGAAAAAGCAACATTATTATTGAAATTATTAACTGAAATGAGCTGAATAGGGCTGATTAAGTCTAAGAGCTAAGAAATAGAACAGCGCTTGCAAGTTAATTGCATAAAATCGTAGCTGAGTTGCGCTGAATAAGTAAAATATGCAGATAAGTTAAGTTAAATTGTTTTAATATTTTTGTTTTTATGAAGAAAAGTCGTAAAATAATCTGAAATATGCTTTCAATTATTGCTGAATTCATTCTTCAAAAAAAAAAATTTAAATAAATTGAGGTTAATGGCAAAGAGTTGTTTAAAATGCTATCAAATGCAAATAATTTGCCGCTAGGTGTTGGTAAACAAGAATTAACGCGTAAATATTGTAAAAAAATTACCTAGGCAATTATTATTTTATTATTTCACAACGCATTTTATCGCACACATAAAGAATTCACTGCAAGATTTTGTGCGAAAATGTGCGGTATTTGTTTTAACGACAAAAATTGAGTAGAACTTCGAAATTTGTGAGCTGAATTGTGTAAGGCGTGAGCTGAATTACGAAGATGATAAGCTGAATAGCTTCCCAGCACCGAATTTTATAAATTAAAAGCTTCAGCAAAGCGCTGAATGCCCTAAGGAGCAAGCTGAATTACATTTGCGTTTAGTAATGAGCTGAAAGGCGCGGGAGTGTTCAAACAAGCAATGTAATTATTGAAATCCAATGCTAAAATGAGCTGTATAGAACTGACTATGCCTTAAAGCTATGAAAGAAAACACAGCCTGCAAGTTTTTGTAAAAAATAGCAGCTGAATTGCGCTGGATAAGTAAAATATGTAGCTGAATTATGTAAAATTGCAATTATATGAAAAATTGCGTAAGAGAAAGTGATAATATGGTATCAAATATGTTTTCATATATTGCTGAATTCATTCTTCAACTAACAAAATTCAGATAAATTGAGGTTAATGGCAAATAAGTGTTGAAAATGTTATCAAATACAAGAAATTAACCTCAAATGCACCTCTTGGTTTTGCTAAATGGAAGTAAAGCGTCAATATTGTAAAAAAAAATTACCCAATTTATTTGGAAAATTATCATTTTATTAATTCGCAACGCATTTTATCACCTACGTTTAACGTTTTCGCTGCAAAATTGTTTTTCGCGGCTATGCTGCCTATCAGTTATCTCAAAAAAAGCAGACAAACGCTTACAAAACACATAAAACAGATTTGTTAGATAAGAAAGACGCAGCGCAAAAATAGCAAACAATTGGGCAAGCAGTTGAGCTGAGCGTTTGGCGGAGGATTTGTACGCTGACATTTGCGCAAAATTTTATCAGTTTTCATATAATTTTATCTACATTCGTCAGCGGTTATTTTGCGCTCGCGGTAAGGTTTGATAAGTACATTTCAACACGAAGGTTGTTGTATGATTAATATTGCCTTTATTTTATTTAAATTTTTTTATTTTTCATTAATGTCCCCAAACCGCATTAAACAATTAAATAAAGCGAGTTTAAGCGTTTTAAATAAAACAGCAGCAAAAGCGGATGATTCAACTGCAGCGAGTGGGCTGCTGCGTATTGCAGTGTTTTCGCCAGTTATCTGTGCAACATGCAACACAAAAAGTGGCACGCAAAAAATGCATACGCGTGTGTGTGGGTTTATGCTCTAAATGCGCTGGATGGCTACAACTTTTCCTCAGCTCACTTTTCACTTTTAAAGTCAAGTGCGGCGGCGTAGCAACAGCGCTGTTAATGCACAGCCACCCACAGTCATTGTGTGTGCGTGCGTGCAAGGGGTAAAAAGTGAAAATGCATTAACTCATTTCATTTCACAGCATCAAGTACCTACATAGCTGCAGTGCAAGCAAAAAAATATAGTTTATTATTTGAAGGCGCCAACGCGAAAGCGAAAAAACTCGCAGGCATTGCTTTGGGCTGAGAAGTGCGCCCCTTTGCCACACCAACCGCTACGTACATACATTGTATGCAGATGAAAATGTGTGCGCCACACTCATTTAAATTGTTGAGATTTTTTCTCTCGAATTAAAATACAAGCGTTTGCTAGTTGCAATTTAAATGTAATTTTCCAAGCGCTTAATGCTGTGCGGAGAAAAAGTGGCATAGCGAAAAGCGCAATGCAGAAAAAACTAGCAGCCGCTAAAGTGTTAACGCAAATACGACGTTTTATGGCGTGAAATAATAGTATTATTGTTTGTAAATACATGAAATACATATTGCTTCACAGCAGCATATCGAAAATGTGTATGCATTAAACCGCCACCACTGTTTGCAAATTTTTTATTTATTTTTTTATACATATACATATATACATTATTATATTAGCAAACCAGCGAAATTCAGTTTCGGTCTCAGCCGTAGGTAGCTTGTTAGGCAGTTAATCAATTAGGCAAGCAGTCAAGCGTGTAGACTAACGTCGAATGCACGCTATCACAGAATTTCGTGAAATGGTGTACTTTTAGCTAATTAAAGTGCAGTGCTTACAGCGCTTTAATATAAAAAGTTACCTGTGTTTAAGATCCATAAAACAGAATAAAAAAGTTAATTCAGCTCCTCTAAATGCTATTCAGCGAGGGGTTTCAGTTTTCTACCTAAGAACCAACACTATTTTTCATGCCCAAAAAGCATAGAAAATTTTTTGGTCCCTCGAAATACAATTCAGCGGAGCTTCTTCCAGTGTTTCTGAGATATAGTCAAATTATCCGACGTTCTATCGCCAATTTTTTCAATTCAGCTCCTCTTAATGCAATTCAGCGGGGATTTTCTGCTTTCTTCTTAAGAAAAAAGCAAATTTGTTTTGAAATATTGAAAAAATTTATACAGCTCCTATAAATACAATTCAGCGGTGTTTCTTCGAGTATTTCTGAAGGTTTTTTAGTCAAATTATCTTGTGTCCATTCGCCAATTTTTTCAATTTAGCTCCTCTAAATGCAATTCAGCGGGGATTCGCTGCTTTCTACCTAAGAAAAAACGCATTTTTTTTAAATATTGAAAAAAATTATTCAGCTCCTATTCAGCGGGGTTTCTTCGAGTATTTCCGAAAGTTGGTCAAATTATCTTGTCTTTATTCGCCAAGTTTTTCAATTCAGCTCCTCTAAATGCAATTCAGCGGGGATTTTCCGTTTTCCAACTAAGAAAAAAAGCATATATTATTGTTTGAATATGGAAAAAATTTATTCAGCTCCTATAAATACAATTCAGCAGGCTTTCTTCGACTATTTCTGAAATTTGGTCAAAATATCTGTGTCGATTCGCCAATTTTTTCAATTCAGCTCCTCTAAATGCAACTCCGCGGGGTTTCGCTGCTTTCTACCCAAAAAAAAAAACAAAGTTTTTTATACCTTGAAAATGCAGAACATGTTTTCAGCTCCTCTATTTACAGTTCTTTGGAGTTTTCCGTGTGTTACTTAAAGCTATTAAAACTTGCTTACCTTCATTAGCCAGATTTTTAAGTTCAGCTACTCTTAGTATAATTCAGCGGGGATTTTCGCCTTTTTACCCTAAGTCTGTAAGAATTTCTTATGCCTTAAAGAAGTGAAGTGAAATCTTTTCGCGTGCTTCTAAAAACTGCTCAATTTTCTTCCGTTCGTTAACTCGATTTTTTAATTCAGCGCCTCTAAAAAAAATTTTTGGTACTTTCTGCCACTTACCTAAAGAAACCCAAAATTTTTTTTCTTCATAATTAAAAAATTCATTCAGCTCACGTTAACACAATTCATCGGAGTTATTTCGTATTTTTCTTAAAGCTGTTTAAACTTTCTTAACCTCAATACACATTTTTTATTCAGCTAGGTATTATATAATTCAGCGCAGGATTTTTTATATACCACATACAATTTTTTATATTTAAATTGCCCAAATTTTTTTTGTTTGCCATGCTGCTTTAATTAAGAGCCAAAAATTTAGTAACAAGTTAACTCAGCTCTTCTAAATGTAACTAGAAAAATTAAAAAGTTATTCAGCTAATCTCTACAAAGTTACTTTCTTCAAACTGATAAAATTTTCTAACTTTGCTTGGCTAATTTTTTAATTCAGCTTCTATTTATGTAATTCAGCGTAATTCTGGTATCCAATCTACACCTTTTTTATATTATATATAGATACCCATACTAGCTTTTCTTTGAAAGTCAGTGCTATGTATTTAAACTCAGCTCTTAAAAAAATAAAACAAATCATAGCTAAAAGTTTTTCATATCCCAAAAAAAACAGGTATTCTAGTTGCTCTAAACGCAATTCAGCGAAGCTGTTCTGCATTTTGCATATGACTTATAAAACTCTCTTGCGCTACTCAGCCAAAGTTTTTAATTCAGCTGGGCTTTATATAATTTGATGAGGTCCATTTTCTAAATAAGTTCCTTATTGGTTTGAAGGGGATCAATGTTTTTTTTCAAGTTTAAATGAGGTACCCACAGTGAAATATGTAATACATATGCTTTGGTTAATTTTTTAATAAAATATAAAATATTTTTCGAAACGTTTATGTGCTTTTTTGGAAAAATTAATTACTACATATCAATTGGATTCTTAGTCAGCGATTTACTGGTCTTCTGTGACATTTAACTAATTCAGCGTGTAATACTTTCATGCTGCTCAACAATTTTAAATTTTTCGTCAGTGCTTCAACTAAATTTTCTTATCTTAACCTCTTGCATACAACTCAGCAGTGGTTCTGTTATGCGCACGTTTGGCAATACAGTTTTTTCTATACCGTACACTTTTTAAATTTCAATTCAGCTTTTGCATAAGTAATTCAGCGCCACATTTTCGCAACAATATCATTACAAATGCGTGTTATTTCCATGAGCTATATGAATTTTTGATATTCAGCTTCTTTAAATGCAATTCAGCGCGCATTTTTCCTTCCACTACTGTGAAATAGTGAATATATTACGGTTTAACACTATTCAGCTTCGTCTCATGCTATTCAGCAGCATTTTTATGCTTCAATAAGATACATCTTGGAATTAAAAGCTAAATTTACGCGTTAAAATTGCATTCATCACATGAATTTATATGATTTATATTAAAGCCACGTATTTCTCTTTTAGCCACACCTTTCTTTTCACTGACAATGAGCCTCTTCTGCCATACAACTAATTAATAAATTGCATACAAATTAAAGTCGCTGAGATATGCATCAGAATAACTGTAAAACTGGCATGGAAGATGAAATGAAAAGAAGCACTCGTAAAAATGATTTCAAACTCAGCGTTGCAGCACTAATTTCTGTCATAACAACGCACAAAGTCACATTAGTCATGACAAGTTGAGTGTCAGTGCCAAGCAGATGCACTTTTAAGTACGTATGCAAGTGAGTACATGGGTATGCGTCTATGTATGCGCGAGCGTGCAACTGTTTACCGTTTTATATATGCAACATTACCTTCAACAATTAACACTTGAGCTGCACATTTTCCGTTTTCATTATGCTGCTGGTATTATTTTTCCAACGAATTCACTTGAAAAGCCTCAGCCTACGGTTTACGTATAAATACATATACTTACATGCATTAAAACATCAGTTTCATCTTCGGACTTTTAATTTTATTACCATTGTTGCTACATATTAACATTTGTGCATCTTTAACGTCACTTCTATACATGCATAGGTATGCGCGCATGTGCACGTGTGAGTTTGGGCATCACTTTCATCGCTTGTCTGCGCTGGCTTGCCGCCTGGCAGCGCCAACAACGACCACAACAGCCCACAATGCGTAATTACAATGCTGGCAGTGCAAATCACAGTAGCGTGAAGAATTTTTTAATTATTACAATGCAATACAGCGACACAGAAGCACAAGCAGCAGCAGCGTGCTCAGCCAAACAGCAAGCGAGAAGCAGCACCTGCTCTGCAACACTCGCCTCTACGCGCTTTGCCACCACATGGCCGCCTTGGCTCGCTGCGGTTACTTGGCTGCCAATTCTTGTAACTTCTGCTGCGCGTTTGCGTCCACCGCCGACTTCTCGTAATGCCATTCAGCGCAATATTACTTTTTCCTTCATTGTCGTTGTTTTCCATTACATGCATTTTGTTTTAGTTGTTCTGTTGCCGCTGCTCTGATTTTCTTTTCACATTTTTGTTGATTTTTATTATCTGTCTGTCTGCGCGCCATCGCGACTTTTTCTTGTACGTACAATAAAGTTACGTTTTTCGCTTTTGTTGCTCTTGTTTTCGCGCTACAAATTTGTTGCAAGTGAAGGTTTTATGCTTCAAGTTTACTTTTCGCAGACACGTGCTTTGTGTACGTGTGTGTGTGCGTACTGAGCCTAAACGGCGTAAGCGAGAGCACAGTGGGCTAAGCCGGGATTTTGGAAACTGCTTAGGAATACGATTTTGAGAACTTGGCAGTCAAAAGGTCAATTCAGCGTACTTTTTTGGCAATAAAGTTTATTCAGCGCGCCTTCCCAGCAAATAAAACTTAAGCAGAAAAGTAAAGTTGCTTGATTTCATGCTATTCAGCTAATTCAGCGCAACGCTATGGCCATTCAGCGCCATTTTTTTCACTCCAAAAAAATAAAAAAAAATCTTTGGTTTTATCTAAAGCTGTATAATTTACTGTAATCCAGCTAATTTACCGCATTTGATCTGCATTTATTTAAAAACTAAATTAATTTTAAGCAGTTTTCACTAAATTTTTCTATGGTATTATCTATTCCACTAATTCAGCGCTTAATTTTATTTGCTGAATGCATATGGGGCGTAAATTATGGCGCAAGTTGCACAGTTATTCTCCTCACAAAAGCCAGTACAGCGTACTTTCTCCTTTTATCTATTTAAAGCTTGCTGAGTAAAAGCTGTAAAGCTTGAAAATTCCAATTCAGCTGAAATTATACGGAGAACAAATTTCTGCGTAAGGTTTCGCATACACATTTCCGCGAAAACGCTTTTTTAAACAAATCGGTACATATTAAATAAATTCAGCGCACTGTTTGGTTTTTATATACAAATTTATTATTACAAACTTAATTCAGCAAACATTTCTATAATTGAGCGGAATATTTCCACAAAATTTCAGTTGTTTTAAATAAATTTCTAGCAGAATTTTGCGGCCGAATCTTATTCAGCTACCTTATTTCCATTACAGAGCATTTACATACAAATTTACCACAAATATTCGAAATTTATATAATTCTTAATTCATCTGCTGCTTAATTACGAACACACCACTGTATGTACATGTGCGCATGTATTGAGAAAGTAGCGTAACGCTTCATGGTTATAGGCAATATCTCTGCTGGGCAAGAAGAAGCCACACTCGATAAAGGCTGTAAAGCTTATTAGCGAATATCGTTCGCATGGCAAACATTTTTTTTTTATTCAGCTGATGTGCTTTAAATCTTGTACTTGCTATTGTGCAAACAAAACAAGTAACAACAAACCAGCATACTTCATTAAATCCAACATTGCTTGCAAATTGAAAGTGCTCGATTGTATGACCCATGACAATAGCACGCGAGAAATAGTGAAAATACCAACAGGTGTAGTAGAAGTTAATCCACTATAGCGAATAGGATTTTCATTTGCGAGAAAATGTTGCTATTTTTTGATGGTTTTCTTTGAAAGCGAATGCGGTGAATGGTGGTTGCGAGTTTTTACAGCTTCATTGAAGTGTGCTTCAAAATAAGGTTACCTCAAAGATTTGGTTATTCAGCTGCTTTAAACACAATTCAGCTGCGCTAAACATTATTAAGCGCTGGTTTTATACGAAAGGTATTGCTTTTGGCGCATATTTTGTACTATGTGTGCAAACATTTTTGCGCTGTGTTGCTTCAAAGCCAATTCAGCGAACTTTTTTTGTTAAGAAAACTTTTTGAAACTTGTGTTTTCATTTTATAAGCACACAGTAATGATTGGCAGTAGATTAAAAAAATATATATAATTTCAAATAATAAATAAAAACACAGCAAAAAGCTTATTTAAAGCCACACAAAGTTTTTCCGTTCAGTTGCACTTACAATTTTTTTATATTGCATACTATTGTATTACCGTTCTTATTCAGCGCTGGAAAATTCAATTCAGCGTGGGTTCTTTTAGCTCTATTGCTTTTAAAATTTATGCTTTTCACCAAAAACTACGATAGTAATCTTTGTGAAAGCCCTCAACGTCAATTCAGCGCAAATTTTTTTCAATTTAAGTCTACAATAATGTGCAGGCGTAGCTCTTTCTGTGCCAAGAATTGCTCTAAATTGTGCTACACATGCACTGGCAGTTAGTTAATATAGCCAATTGCAATTGCAGCTTTGCCTAACCAGACGTCATTCTAGTTTTTACTACAACAAATTGTAAAGCTTTGGCAAAACAAATGCACAAATGACAACAAACGAGCAATCAGCACGAAAACCAAGCTAAAATTTAACAGCAACAAGGAATTTTGTAGCAGAAATCATAAAGCACATAGCAACAAAAGAAAAATGAACGTGCAACATGGCACCAGATTGTTTGCGGCAAATCATCTTGATTGACGTTTTGTTTCCTTTTTTTTTTTTTTTTTTTTTTTTTTTT
>JAPVRG010247500.1:0-12661 GCA_029783565.1 Rhagoletis cerasi
AAACCCTGAAGTACCTGGAACAGGCTTATAATTTGCACCTAAACTTTCATATAAGTTCTCTGCTACTGTGCCCAGCTTTTAGAAATTCAGCATGCATATTTCACAGATATTAGGACATTACGTAATGAAATGTAGCTCATTTAGGATAATATTTTTTTTTGCATATAAAATATGTTAAAAAAACATCTAAATTTGCGCATGACGATGCATGGATTGATTTTCGTTTCAATATTTTCAACTCCTTTTCCTATTTTGTATAAAACTGCTTACAATATCATCTTACATCTTCTTAGCTTTTTAACGAAATATGTATGTAAGCTATGTTTAAAAATAATTGTTGATGTTTCCTTATGCTTGTGGCGGAAAATGAAAAAGTAATAGCAATTTTGATTTTTCTTACATATGAAAGAGGCAATGGGGGGGGTTTTAACAGGGTGGCGCAAAAGTATTGTCTTAGCGTGAATTGGCTATCATTTAGTTAAAAACGAAAAAATAGGTCTGTTTTCACAAAAAGTTTATTTGAAGATGTGAAATTGATGACATTAAATTGAAAAAATGATATTGGTTAAATGACCACCTCCCGAGAATTGCAGAAAGCCCCAAAGGAGGAAGTGCGGTGCCGTTGAGGAAAATGACGACGAAATTCACGATTTGTTAAAACAACAGACCGAAAGTTGGTTGGTCAAATAATCAGCTAACATAATTTCACGTCATTCAGGTGTGTATCGCTCAATTGCTTGTTGTCAACTAATTCCCTATCTGTCTGCAATATAGATGTTGACGCCATTTGCAAAAATTAGGGCACATGCACAATATGGCATTATTTTCGCGCCACTTTTTATTCAGAAATTTAATTTTATTACCACATTAAATTTCATTTTCTTCCAATATAAAAACTAAATACTCAATGCAAATAAAACATGTATTTTTTCTTTCTTTCCAGGTGCGTTTTCGATATTTCACAATATTAAATTACACAAAAAATATTTCTTTCCAATATCAAGTAAGTGCTTTACAATATTTTCACTCAGTTCAAGCCGCTTGTAGGCTGATCTCGACTTGAAAGAATCTGAGATTTACAGTGGGCCTATACATTTATAACTATTAACATATACATGTAAATACTTACAAATATAAATATGAAACTATAAATTCATATGTATGTGTGGGTGAGTGCGTAAGTGCAATCCTCTTACATCTTTAGCTTAAATTCCACTTGCAACACATTTAATAATAATAATAATAATAAACATTTACAATCAAATAATTCCATGTTGCAAATCAAACGCAAAAATACATACATATGTACATACATACACAAATTCAGAGCCGACATAAAATTTCCGATATAATCTACAACTTTGCTGCCGCTTAAGGCGCACATAAACCGCTTAAGGGCTCTTACGCCAAAATCGAACACACTGACGAGAATTCATATGTACATATGTACATTAGGGTGATCCCTAAAAATTAAATTTTAGGTCTCACCTCCTCAATCGGTAATACCACGGTCAAAGATACCACATATAAATTTTAGTCCCGATTGGAGAAGGTTAAGGCGTGTCGCACCGGGGTCAAAGTTCAGATTCCGCTATGGAGACTCAAAAATTAATTTTTTTTCCTCTAATACCCAAAATCTATATTACTGTAGATTCCTGTATGTTGAGTCTCCATAGTGGAATCTGAACTTTGACCCCTGTGCGACACTCCTTAACCGACTCCAATCGGCACCTTATATGTGATATCTTCGATGTCAGTAGTATCGATTTTGGGTATTAGATAAAAAAAAATTAATTTTAATTTTTTCAGTCACCATAGAGGAATCTGAACTTTGGCCCATGTGCGAAACGCCTAAACGGTCTCCGATCGGGACCAAAATTTATGTGTGACATCTTTGACTATATTAGCATCGATGTGGAGGTTGAGGTTTAGGAAATCTGATGTAAAAATTTGCTTCATGCATTTAAGGACCGCCCTAATGTACATACAAATAAATACTTTTGATAGTTGCATATTTCGTGGAGTAACCTGCATATAAATCTAGGTAAATGCATATGTACGTATGTATATGTTTCTGTAACCACTTGGCCAAAGTGCTGACAGCGTCTTAACAAAAGCAGCAGCAACAACAACAACAACAACAGCCACATTAGCATCAGCGGCTGAGAGCAAGGATGCAACAATTTGCTCGCCATCGCTACTTGCCACATTTGTATGTCGTTGGGTGCACTTGTGTGCGTGTGTTGTGGTAAAGTTTACTGGACAATGTAATAAGCTCATTACGATGCTTAACTACGCAACCGCATACAATGTGGCAACTGATGGATGTACATACATATGTACATACATACATATGTTTAAGTTAAGTACAGTAAAGTTGTGCGGCGTTGTACTTGCAAATGGAATCCTTCAAAGCAGCTGCAACTTGAAAATCACCCACCGCCACATCGCCTTTATAGCTCCATAACCTTTAGCCATCACCATCGCCCCAGCCAACGACATCATTAATGTCACCAGCATTATAATCCCATCATTTTCTCTCTCTCTGTGCACTACCGTTATTATTGAGTCTACTTCTATCTTCATTATTATCATCAGCATTATTATTATTGCTGCCGCTGCTGTTGCTGTTGGCAACCAACTGCATCATTTGACGAATGAAATGTATGAAAATGGCATCATCAATATCAACCTTTGGTTGAATGTTTCATATATATGTATTTGTGCATTTATTTTCTTTATTTGTCTGTGCATCTGCCGCGGTGTCCACAATGATTGATTGATTGAGCTTTTAGGTAAATTAAAAAACATTGATGTTTTACAGTACTTTTTTTGGTCAAAAGTGACCACAAAGAGTTATTTCTTTTGCTTTAATTGGTTATAAAATTTATGTATACAGCTTTGCAATTCCATTCGACTCTTGAAATTTCTTTCAATACAACTGCTCTTAAAATTCATGCTTAACTAAACTTTAAAAAACGACTAATATAAATTTATAGGCCTAACTGAATTCGGGACGCATTTCTTGTTTTTTTAAGCGACGGAACTTAATCTGAATCTAATTTCAAAAGTTGCAGACATCCCGACGACAAAACAAGATTAAATACGCTAACGAGAGAACTCAAATAACTCTTGCAAAAATAACGCAACTCCCAACTTCATCGTTATCTCAGTAAACTAGAGGCAACAGCTGCAAGCGACTATTCTCTCTGGAAAGCAACAAAACAATTAAAGAGGCCAACTGTTGCGCAACCCGCCATCGGAATGGAAAACAACTAGTGGGCAAAAAAACGATCTCGAAAAAGCATGCACATTTGCACGTCATCTAAAAAGTGTGTTTACTCTCCACGAAATTGAACCCTCTCCCAATACTGCACAAAAAGTAAGACAGACTCTCGAACAACCCTACCAAATGGACCCACCCATAAAAAAAATTCTCAAAAGTTGAAGTTAAGGAAGCGATCAAAAAACTCATAGCTAAGGAGGCTCCCGGTTATGATTTTATTACTGGAGAAATACTAAAACTGCTCCCAGAAGAACGAATAACTTTCCTGACTTGCATTGAAAACGCCATTCTCTAATCAGGTTTCGTACCACCTCAACGGAAAATTGCCCAAGTAAAAATGATTTTTAAACCTGGGAAAAGTACAGAAAAAGTTGAGTCATATCGCCCGATCAGTTTACTACCCATGGCCTCTAAAATTATGGAGACTCTTTTTCTTAAGAGATTGATGTCAGTAATAGAAGAACGAAAGATGATCCCTAATAACCAATTCGGTTTCAGAAAAAAACACAGCACAATCGAACAAGTGCACAGGCTTGTAAATTGCATCCGCACTGCATTCGAACAAAATTATTGACACCTGCATTTCTCGATACATCTCAAGCTTTCGGTCGAGTATTGTATGACGGCTTACTTTATAAAATAAAGAATATCCTCCCGATATACTATTACATCTTTATCGAGTTCTATCTCAAAAGTCGATGTTTCTTTGTTAAGCAAGGCGAAGAGCAGCCCGAACTCTACGAAAGTTCAGCTGATGTACCTCAAGGCAGTGTTATGGGTCCCATCCTATATCTGCTGTACACTTACGATTTGCCAGCATCCGAAGGAGCAATTGTTGGTACATTTGCAAACGATACTGCGGTTCTCGCTATAAATACCCTTCCACAACTGGCTTCGCTTAAGCTCCAAAACGGCCTAAACGAAATAACCCAATGGCAGAAAGGTTGGCGAATTAAGCCAAATGAAGCAAAGTTTGTCCAGGTTACGTCCTCCCTTAAACGTAAAACTTGCCCGCCCGTTAAACTCAATAACGTGGATATTCCACAGCGTGATGAGACGAAATACTTAGGCATGCAACTTAACAGCAAGCTTACGTGGAAAACTCATATTTTCACTAAACGCAAAGCACTGGGTATGCAGCTCAGAAATTTACACTGGTTACTGAACCAAAAATCTCAAGTCTCACTCAAGAATAAGCTCTTACTCTAGTCATTTGTTTTAAAACCGGTATGGACATATGGAATACAATTATGGGGATCTGCAGCAACCGCTCAACACAACAACCCAGATATTCTTATGAACACTCACTTCTCCGATGCTCTGACGTCATAGCTAAGGCTTCGCCCAGTCCTAAGGCCTATCCTTCCCTTGTTAGCTCCATAAGCGAAATCATAAGCCATGACAGAGTGAAATGGGCTAAGGACATACCACGCCCTCTGCTCTGCAAAATTTTTACAGCCAGCCCAAACCTAGCCCATGTTCCGCATGAGTTAACAAAACCCAAGGTAGTTTTTCTACCAAAAGGGGGCAGGTTAGCTCAAATTAAGCCGACCGAAAAATTTCATTATCCTCTCCTAATTTCTTCTACACACCCTAGAGATGAATGATAGCCTCTCTTCGAAACAAAATGCGCACTTTAGAGGCAAATCCGTGTCGATTTCCCATCATGAAGTCGTCTCAACGATTAAAACGGATTAGCCATCTAAGAATTTTTATGGTTGTCGAGGGAGCTTTCACCAATGTCCAGCCTGAAGTACGAGCCTGAATACGTAGGACACTCACTGTCTTACGCATGTGCCGCACGCTGAGTGTTTGGCGATTTTTCGAAGTTGCCAACTTCATATGATGACTTGTAAATGTATAGATCCTGTGTGGTAAAACACTCGTCTTGAGGAGCGAGGGTATAAGGTGCAGGTGTGACCACCAGCAGCTACTAAAAGCTAGTCTAACTGAAGACAAGGTATTGTATTCCCCACAATAATAACACATTTGCTAAAGATCTATGGCACTCTTTGCGCGGGCTAAGTTAGTTCTGCCTGAAAAACACTAAAATGTTCAGGTAAACGATAGTTGAGGTTTACCGGAGTTAATCCAACTACCTTCCCTGTCGTTTAGCTTAGAATCATCTGGGCAAATAGTCGCTAAGCCTTAGTATAAGCCTCTGGCACCTTCCCATTCAATGCTCTCTGGCATTTTTATGGAGAATTCGAATTACAGTAATGGTACAGTGTTATATCAGTAGATTACTCGGAAGAGTGTCTAGGACTTTCACGTGCCCAAATCAAAGGTCTCCTCACGGCTGTATTGCAGTCGATTTGGCAGCATTGCAACTAGCCAAGAATTAGCCATTTAGATCTATCGTTAGAGTGTTAAAAAATAATTCTAAAGCATGGACGCCGTCCACTGTACCCGTTCCATTTTGGCTCAGGGTAGAGTTTTGGTTAGCGCGGGCCACCAAAGGTATGGGTTGTACCACAGCTGTGTACATCCAGTGTACAATATGTGGTCGTCTTCCACTTTTTATACCTATAGTCGTCTTTCAGGCGTGCAGGGTGGTAATATTCTTACTGGGGCGGTTTTCCACGTTTCGCTTCCAGTGGTTTGAGGCTAGAAATCTCACATATTTCCGCGTATATAGTACCATCTCTGTACTGTAGGAGTTAACGCAGAGTGCATTTCCCTTAGACCAAATATTTATGTGCAAGGCTGACGGCGCTGTTTTACCAGTTCCTAAATATGATAGATACGTCATCAGCATATGTTTTGACTCGTCGAACAGCATTTTTGGTATTAAAGGGAAGGATTCCATTGCAAGAGGAGTGGTGCCTCTAGTAACATATTTAGATATGGACCCATCCCCTAGCTCTGAAACAATAGTTCTTTTTACGAGAATGTGTCCCAGCTTCACCGCCACTTAGAGGAGGGCTTAGCAACTGAATCTTTCCGTATTGCAGGTATAAGCAGGTATATAAGCCGCACTTGCGAAGTCCCTACACTCACTTGTTTCAGCAAGGATTCTGCACCCCATTCGCCCGCGACTATGCCGCAATCTAGCAGTTTGCGTATCCAGATTCTTCGGATTATGTTACCAGTTTAGCTCCTTCCAACATAGCATTGGCTGAAATGTTATTAAAAGCGTCCGCTTTGTCGAGGAATATCCCCATTGCATATTTTCGTACGTGCAATCCTTTTCAATTTGACCAACCACCCCGTCCAAAGATTTTTCGGTAGACTTACCATTGGTGTAGGCATTCTGGTTGTGGGAAATTAGATTTTTATCTATTTTGGCTTTCATATAAATGTCAAACAGCCTTTCCAGTGCCCTTAAGACGAAAGAGGTTAAGCTCATTGAAGAAATACTATTTTCGCGATTCCCCAGGAACTGTGTGGGAGCATAATGCTAGTGCTAGGGATCTGTTCAAGTCAATCTAGATTGATTGGATCTAATTTTTGAAGCATAGGTAGACACACGCCATCGGATCCAGGTGATTTGTTTGGTGAAAAGGCTTTAGTGGCCCAATCGAGTTTGGACCTTTTAACCAGCCCATCTACACTATTATTTTGTACTTATACAGGGTGGGCCAAATAAGACCTACCAATTCGTATTGTAGTCGTTGCAGTTGTATTTTAAGATTCAACTTTAAAATTATCCGCACTGTTGTTCTGGAAATACCCAATTGACCGCAAGGACGACTAGTTGAGACAGATGGATAATTTGCAACGCTTTGGCGCACAGCTATCACGTTGCCTTCAGTGCAAGTATTTCGATGACCGCCTCTTCCAGGACGGTCGGCCACTGAACCCCATTTCTCAAAACGTCGACCAAACTTTTTATCATGAAGGTTGTGTAAGCTGATCTCGAATTAAAATAAAAGTGATTGTTGAGAAGAACAGAAAAATTCGATCATTTTAACGCACTTCTAACATTTCGTCACCCAAAAGCCTCTTTTTTTCGTGTATCCTTTTTAGACTAGTTGTTTCAGACGAGTTTTCCGATTCCTCGCAACGGTGACGGTGGAGGTGGTAGCGAAGTATTATTCATTGCTAGCTCGTCCATCAGCTCATTTCTACTTCTCGGTACCTATACCGAGTGAAGGGTAAACTGCTCCTTGATCACCTTAAATGGTCTGGATTACAGCGCGCCCATAAATCTAGAATTTGAGGTGAAGTTTTAGTGCTGGATCTGTATTTCTGGATAAAGTATAAGATGGTCACCTAAGCAACCTTTTGTATTTGCTCATCAGTTTCGTTCTCTGCTCTGTAGTTTATCATTTCCTTCAATAGCAATAAACGTGTATGTGTCTACAGTCGCGTTCACGAAACTCTACCTCAAGATCTTAACTTTCATTCCAGCACGTTTGACATATCAGACTCGATTTTTGCTATAAAAAAAACTATCATTTCCACTCTCAATACTATCTCAAATACTATCTTTAGAATCTTTAGCATATCCAATCAGCTGATGAATATGATTCTGTAGCTGAATAGTTTTAGACCTCGACACTTAACAAACTCCTGTTTCCACGACTCGGCACCAAAAAAAACAGAAAAAAGTTCCGTTCGTCATGCGGACTGCGCCCCTCGTGTCGGTTGGGCGGGAATGGAGGGTAAAAACCGTTAGGATTATTTATTTATTTAAAAGTGCTTCAGAAATAGACAATAGCAACCAGCATCTTTTTCTGCAACGGTACTCCCAGAGCTCGTTGAGTTATAAGGAGCCCGCATAAACGTTTTTGGCTTTATTTAGTGCGTCGGCTCGTATTTGATTTTTAAATATTTATAAGATTGCAACGAAACCGTACCCCTACGTGACTCATCTCCAAATCTTATTGAAAAATCTCATTAAACTGAGTACCCAATAAACACCTTTGTCACTCTTAAGCGCGACGTAGGCGCTGATGCTTTTGTCATTGAAAACTGTCATATCATGCTTATCTGTCGCTTATAGAGTAAACATTTTGACAGTGACACTTTAAGCTGTCACTGCGATGACTACTCGAAAAGGCCAACTCATACTCGTACCAGCACAACAGCAAGAAGAGGTATTCACGCGAGCGAGCACTTCGCAAATATAATCATCAGCAACAGCAATCGCATTAACATCATTTATTTTAAGCAACAACAGCCAGCAGTCAAAAAAAACAAACAAATGAAATAAAATAAAATACCAAACAAACAAAGAGTTTATGACTACTTTTGCGGCCGTTTGCCAGAAAAAATGACTGATAATGTTATTAAAAATCCCACAACAAAGCAAACAAATTAACAACAAAAAAACAGCGTACCAAATTGTAATGAAAATAAATGAATGCTTGAAAAGATAGAAAATGGTGGCTAAAGCAGAGACCAAGTGAGGGAGACTGAAAAAACGAAATGCGAAAAATCAAAAACGTAAAGCTCTTCAAAATGAGCTAAAGCGCTACAAATAATGCTGTCTCATAAAGGCGCATCATTAAGAATCCTTTTTCGGCACAATGGCGTGCAGAGTGGAAAAGATGGCGGCTTATAGAATACAAAAGTGGCATAACTAGTTAGACAATTACCTACATACATACTTTGACGTTGAAGTAACAGAGTTGGGGTGCGTGGATTTTGAAAGTTGAGCGCACTTGTGTTGGCAGGTGAATGAGTTAATGACAAAATAGGAGTTTAGTGATGGAGTGAGTTATATTTTGTCAACTAAGTGACCGAAAGTATACATATATACGCACATATATAGTTAAGTTCGCTTTTGTTTTGCATATCGCCATTTTATGTATAGTACTCTTACCTGTAGGTGGCTTCAGATTTTAACTAATTCCATCACAGGAGCGCATAAATAGGGTCTCCTTCTGCACAATAATGGTCAGCGAATTTTACGCGTTGGGAGGGTTTTTGTTCGAAACTTCACCGGCTTCTTTGTTCACATTGCTGCTTGTGTTTTAAAAATTACTTTTCTCAAGCTGAGTACACATACATAAATAGACAAAGTAAGCAGGTAAATTAGTGACCAAGATGAGAGTGTATATAGGTAGGACAACAAAGAGGTTAACTTGCTTAAGTACCATCGCAGAGTGAGTATTCTTTTTGACCTTAAACGTATTGCGGCTTTGGCGATGAAGACATCTATGTGTTAGCTAATAAAGAGGTATGCCCTGCGAGCCAACGTATTTGTTGTGCGCCCTATTCTTCACAACACTTCGACTGTTCCTAACTAGAAAGTTTCGAGTAGCTTATGGGGAGCGTATGTGATAAACTTGTGGCCAGAGTTGGAATAGACTCTTCTCTCGCTTCCCTGAAACGGTCCTGCACTCAAAGAGTGGGTACAATGGCGTATCTTTGGCTGAGTCGCAAACACGATGACTTTTCAATCTGCAGAGTCTTTGTAGGTTTCCTGTGACAATTTTCAGTTTCCCTTTAGGAATGTTAATCAGAAACTTATATTTCTTCAAGTCAAATCCCTCTAATAATTTCTTAGCTTATCAAAGGCCTGAGTTACTCCACCGTAGCTACATGACCCGTTATTGGGAGGAATCAAGCGACCATTTGCTTCGAAGTGCTTCTTGCGCGAATAACTTTTGTTGGTTTTTGTTGTTGTTGTGGTGGTTAAGACCACTCTACTCAAACCTTCGTCTGGAGTCAGCGGAACTCAATAGCTGCCGGATTCCTACTTCTGCTATATCAGTTAAACCATCGAAGAATTCTGAGCCCGAGAACTTTCGTCTTCTTTTGCAAAGTGCGGGATGTTCACATAACATCTTCTTCATCTCTGCAGCTCCTGCAGAAGTGGCAACCCCTAACCTCTTCGCGTGCCTTCCAATGGCAACATGGCCTGTTAGGAGACCCTTAGCTGTGGCTAAGTCCTCTCTGCTCAGCATGGGGAGACCCTTTGACCTCTTCTCGTTCCATTCTGACCACATAAGTTCTGTATTACTGCAAGTTGTGAGACCATCCCACCTGTCTCCTGCTTGTTTTAGAGATAAATCTTTTAGTATGAGCTTACAGGTAGCGAGCGGCATGCCTAAACCCTTCCAGGATTGCGAAAGTGGAACTGATGTGCCCTCTCTTGCAATTTCGTCCACTTTTTCGTTGCCTAGTATATTTTGGTGCCCCGGCTATCTGAGTAGATGAAGATTGCTCAATCGCCTCCTCTATGGCAGCGACCTCAGCTTGAAAGACGCTGCAATAGTCGGGTAGGCGAAATGATTTATCCAGCCCCATTCGGGCCTAGAAGACATCCCCTCCTACTTTGCCCTTTAGTTTTGAACTATCGGTGTAGAAGTGGAGTGAACCGTTTTCATCAGGAGCCCCACCTAACCAAAACTCTCTGTCTGGAATAGAAATCCTATAACTCTTTGTGAAGTTTAGACTTCGTACACAGTAATCCGTGAGCGGTATATCTATGTTCTTTACGATTGCGGTGTGGCAATCCTGAGTGTCTCTCCAGCCGGATAATTTCCTCAGTCTCAGGGCGGCGCAGCCCGCTGTTTGTTGTCCAACAATTTAACGTACAGCTTTCTAACGGCCAAATATTCATGCAATATTGTATGTATGATAGGAGCGTGAATGCGTGAATGACGCATTGTTGTTGTGTTAATCCACGTCGAAAGCTGTAAACAATTATCCAATGAAAACTTTTTCAGATCAACTCAAATGACATTAGTATTGCGAATTGAGGCCATGAGAGCCATTTTTGAAAAAATTGAGGTTCTTATTGCCAGAGTAACCACATTTTAGTTTTCTAATCAGACAATACTTAGCAACGGATACCTGGAATAAATTTATTGGATTTTACCAAACAAATGCTAAAATAAAAGGTTATTATATTTCCTCATTATGCTTACTATTTTTGTAGATAGGCTACTGTGGCTTTCATAGACTCAATTGTAAAGACTTGTTTAGTTACCTTCGCTGTAATTCATATTTTTTTTTATGAAGGAAATAATAAAATATATGGTGGATTTATACCAGGTTAAGTAATTACAATATTACGGAAGATTTGACACTATCTTCGAAAAGGGAGAAAGGGCAGAAAATTAATGAATTTTCACGCCTTCAAGTATTAAAGGGATAATAAATAATTTCATTTTTTTTTAATATACAGGAATACCGGGAAAGTCGTTCTAGAGACTTAAAGACATTATTATTAAGGTCATTTCTGATCAATTTGGTTATATGACATGATGTCGACAACCTAAAAAAAAAACAAGAAATAATTAATTTAGAAAAGAATGAGAATTTTTATCAGGAATAGGGGCGGCCATGCTGAGAATGAATTATAACACCGAGCGACAAAAATTAAAAAAATTCAAAACACACGAAAAATGCAATATACTCACGAAAAAAGGGGCCTAATATAATAAAACTGTGTTTTTAGTTTTTCTCGCTAACGTCACGATTTTTTTTAAAGGACTTTGAAAATTCGAAAATATGAATAATTCAAAAAATTATTTAAGAAATCCAGTGCTATGTGGAATGCAAATATGGGTACCAAATGAAAGAGAAAATTCTGTAAAATAAAAAAAAATTAAACTTTTATGGTTCGCAAAGACGAATAGGGATTGAAAATGCCTTTTTAATAATTTTTATTTTTTTAACCTAATAAATGAAATTCGAGGATGGGTTCACGTGTGTATTAGTCATTAACGTATTTTTTCAAAAATAAATATTGCGAATTTTCAAGTATGAAATTTAGAAGTACATTTTCATTACTCATTCGCTCTTATACATAAAAATGTTCAGTTTTTTTTTCAATTCTGCAGAATTTTTTCTTTCATTTGATACCCATATTGTTATTCTACATTGCACAGAATTTTTTAAATAATTTTTTTTATTAATCATATATTTGAAATGTCAAAGTCCTTTTAAAAAAATCCTGATGTCAGAGAGAAAAATTAAAAACGCAATTACACTATATTTTGTCATAAGTTTTGCGAGTATACTGATTTCTTTACGTGTAAATTTTACTGTCGCACGGTGTAATGAATAAAAAAGTTTTTTGTTTTAGCCACGTATTTTTACAACATTTTCCTTCTTATGAAATTTTACGCTCCACTAGTTGAGCCCGAAATCCGCTATGAATTACTTTTTCAATTCAAGTATTATACCTTTTTGGATGACTAAAAAAACACAGTAGTTATTAAAATTATTTGCAAATAGTTTCTGTACGAAAATTTTTTTTTATGATTTGAAGTAGGAAATACTAATTGAAAAATCGTAAGTTCGAAACTTTATCAAGCAACCATTTTTAGCTCAATTTTTATTGATGACTTTTATTAACCGTTTAACTAAAAACAGAAAAATATTTTGTTTTTGTTATTTTATGGCCTTTAACAATTATATTCAACAATTTATTGAGCTTGAGGCCGTTTTAAACGAAAATTCTTGTAGAAAAAA
>JAPVRG010247504.1:0-13202 GCA_029783565.1 Rhagoletis cerasi
AAAAAAAAGCCGAACTTTGGCCGAACATTAATTATTGAATTATTACCACATGTACACATGCCATAATAAGTTTTTATGTTATTTTTACAAGAATACTTATGTAAGTATGTTACTTTCTGAAATTTATGTGATTGAAACTAAAGTATGTAAATTTTTTGCTTTTTTATCAAAAATAATACTACATTTTTAAAAAGTCATTGCTTGTTTATTACTTGGGCCCTTCAAAATGTTCGGTTCGGCTTCGGCCGAAATTGGCCGAAGTTCGGTTCGGTTCGGTTCGGCCTTAAAAATCGAGGTTCGGTCGTTCTCTAATGATAATATAAGCAAACACCCTTAAAATGGCTGTAATCGGTTTATTTTTACGCACACCTCCCACACAAGCCTAACTGCAAAAAACTTAAAAAAGCTATTAAAAGGTAAAGAAAAGTCCTCGTATTATAAAAATTGCATACTTGTGAAAGCTAAGTTATAAAAAAATGGAAAGCAGAAATGCATGTATATAAAAATGGTGCCTCACGGTGGGTAAAACTGCTTATCCTTTCAGGTGAAAAACTAAAAAATTTTATTTTTAGGCGAAATGCGTCAAATTAAGTACACTTTAACTATTTTCAATCATTTATTTTAAAAATAATACAAATAGTCCACAATTCATCATCCATTTAATTTTTTTTCATTCCCATTTAACCAGTCCTCGTTCTTGGAAAAAAATATTTTTTCACTAACGATGCAGCAAGCCACCCTCGGTTAAAAGTAGGCAAAAAAGATTTACTTTTTCCAGTATTAATTTTCTCAAGCCCTCTTTCTGTAAGGTTTGGATATTTATTTTTAAGGTTTTCGATAAACTTATGTACTTAACGATTACTTGCGATTGCGGTTTCAGCTAACTCTGAATTAGGAATGTTGAAATTGCCACACTTGCTTAATTCGGTGTTACTTTCTGAAACAGATAATTAAATATGTAGTAAAAAATATTAACTTACCCTTTGATATTTTACCACGTCGTTTAAAAGTTAATTACTTTCATTACTTATGAATTCTAATGCTTGCACTATTTTCGAATGAAATTAGGTTTGTTTGTTAAATCACTCTTTACAAAAACAATTGCAGATAATTGCAGCTGGAATAGATTACATATTAATCCTAAATAGTATAGAAGTAATTAGTGCTATATACATGGGCGTAACCAGGACCAGGGGGGGCAAAATTCAAAATTAAAAAATTATAGAACCAAACAATAAAATATTTTTAAAATACCTCTATCCAGCCACTTTATTGTTCTGTTGATATCAGGGAACCCGTTAAATTAATATCAGAAGACTTGATAGCCAGAATGAAAATATTATGGCAAATTAGGTAGTGCAGTGTATTTAAACAGTTATGAGTAATTTTTATAAGAAATTGCGCCCATGCCCCGACGGAAGAGAAGGACGACGCGTCCAAGGATTTCTTCTATGAGCGCTTGGAGCGTACATGTGAGCGCTGCCCCCTGCACGATGTCAAAATCGTGCTTGGCGATTTCAATGCCAAGGTGGGCATGGAAGGGATCTTTGACGCCACTATCGGAAAGTTCAGCCTCCACGACGAAACATCTCATAACGGACTGAGGCTGATCGACTTCGCCGGGGCCCGAAACATGGTATTGTGTAGTACTAGCTTCCAGCATAAAAAATCCATCAAGCTACAGTTATGTCTCCACATGGAAAAACGAGAAACCAAATCGACCATGTTGTGATAGACGGAAACCATGTTTCCAGTGTTTTAGGCGTACGTACACTCAGAGGGCCAAACAGCGACTCGGACGACCATCTTGTTGCAGCCAAGTTACGCACGCGCCTCTGTGCAGCAAAAAAAATTTGCGCCCAACAATGCAAGGAAAGCTGAACGTCCAAAAGCTGCAATCACAACAGGCGGCCAATTTATTCGCTACTCGACTCTCACACCTACTCTCTGAGAGCACCCTTCAACAACCCGACATACGCGAGCAGTGGAACCACATTTCCCGCTCATTAAGTACCGCCGCTGAATAAGTAGTCGGATTTAAGCGGGCCCGAAAGAACAACTGGTACGATGAGGAATCTAAAGAAGCTTCAGAGAAAAAACATGCCGCCTACAGGGCCACGCTGCGATCGGGCGCAACGCGAGCCATTGGGAACTGAAAGTAGTGGAGAAGACAAACCCGAGCCCCCAGTCGATGACGATTGAGTCAACAAAGCTGCTACAACTGACGACCTGCCAGCTGAGCTATTCAAGTACGGCGGCGAGGAGCTGATAAAGGACATTGTTGATCGCATCCAAGTTTTCACTCGTTTAAGGGTGCTAAAGGATCTTTCAATTGAGCAGGTCTTACACGGAAACGTGATAAATATTAAAAGAGCTTGCGCAATAGCTGGGTACAGCAGTCCAGCTTCTAGCTGGCGTAGAGGTTACCGTGATCATGGAGGCGGTTCCTCCGAGTGAGGCTTGGCTATTGCACTTTCGGTTGAGTTGACCTCCGCGATTATTCCTAATGCGAATAACTCGTCCGTGTAATTTTTAATAGCCTCCCCCCCCTTCTGGCTACGCCCTTGGCTATATCACAACAAACCGGTCGGTGCAGAAAAAAAGATGTAGTCCATTGAATTAAGAAATGCGCGGAAAAAAATACTAATTTCTTTAAATTAAATATTTATGTATACTGGATGGAAAATGAAGTCATGTAATGAAATTTTAAATAATTAGACATATGCCTCATATGATAAACCATAAGTGTTCTATTAAGGTGATGTTCGTTTCAGTGTTCGTTAATGTTTGTGATATTTACGTGTTTTAATCTGTTTAAGAAATCATTTTAAGCCTTTTAGGAAATTGTCTTATTTTACGACATTTTTTTATTTATGAGTTCTAATATATGGTGAAGCCGTGTGGAGCTGCCGATACAAACATATATTCAGGCTTATAAAGCTGTAATTATATATTTTCCTACTTCTATTTTGAAATAGTGTGCACAAACGTAGTGAAAGTAGTACAGAATTAGTACCCTTTCTACTACTTTAAAACTCATAGCCGCATTAGACCTACCTGAAAAAGTGTGGTTAAGTTACTGGCTTCACCTTAATATAATTTCACCATGACGCGGCGGCAACACTGAGCGGTTGGAAAATCCGATTTTGACAGGGCGTTAGGAAGTGAAGTTGGCTGCAGAAGACGATGAAACTGTAATTTTCGTGTTTAACACAAACAAACCTATGCTCATTGTTGCTGTTGTATGACACTTCGGCGTTAACGCTGGGCGGCAGACAACCCTCCGCTCACTCTTTTGTTTAGGTATGGCTGTAATGTGTCGCGTGGCAAGAGACGAACAAATTGCGTCATAAAACTGGAATATGCTTGTTCTTGTTATTTGGGACGGGTATGCACACAACTGATGAACTCGCATTCTAGATATGCGATTTGGTAAGATATGAACTTCGTAGGACATCGGCCGTACGAGCAATTCATCGGTTAGCCCTCATTTTTGCTATTACAAACTTATTTCTTAGTTATTACTTTTTGCTGCTGGGTAAAGACACACGAATTTACCGTTACTAAAAGCAAACAACGGGCATATGGAGCTTTCGACATTTTAGTCATCAACTGCGGCATTTGGATTTAATTTTATCATTAAACTAAGGGATGATGGTTGCACTAGCCTTCGCTCTCTGCAAATTTGTGGTTATATGCGTAGATTTGCCCTCCATCATTATACAACATTTTACGAGAGCTCATAAAACTTTCACAAGGGGATTCGACTGTTTAAACCTAATGTTTTGGGGGTGCGTAGGGCTTTTAATGAAATACTTTACAGACTTTTTTAATGAATACATTGCCATATATCGCATCAAAATGCATTCAGCAATATAAGAGCAGTGACTTTTGAAAAAGCTGGGAGGTGGATGGCAATAAACACGCGCAAACATTGTATTCTGTTGCCAGCCCATCTTCCTAATATCCTCATTGCCCGTTTCATTGTCCTTGAGTTACGGCAAACTCCTGCACACTTATAATATGTTCTCCGCTTGAGGCTGCTTTTGGATTTCATAAAACGATGTTTATTTACTTTTATTTTAATATTACACATATCCAATTAGCTAAGTCTTAGAGCATTATTATTTTGTCCATACAAACCGTTTTTGTAATGGAAAAATAGAAGTGGGGGTTAAGAAAAATGTATTTACTTATAAATGTATGTGTAGATATATGTGGGGTATGTTCAAACATACATACATATGTACGTATGCACCCACCAAAATATGTGCACCTTAAATAATTCTTATAATTTTATACATGAGATCTATAAGGAATACCAGTAGTATGGCAGAACCCTTATTTTACACCTGATTTCGCCGTATTGATGTCATTGCGAATAAGGTTAACTCTCTCTCTCTTTCAGAGACGCCCGTTATAAGTATGTATATGTATTTTGATAAAAGACACAAAAAATTAAAAAAAAAAAGAAAATAATTTGTAACAACAAAACTAAAAGAAACAAATATATAAAAAACATTAAAAAAGCAGAAAATATAAGCATACATACAAAAGATCTGTATTTGCCAATTTACATCAATTACTCCATGCAAACTATGAACATGACTCACAATTTTCATTATTTTTCATTCTATTGCATACATTTAAAAATCAAAATTTTATTTTAGCTGAAAATGCAACTTTTTACCGAAGAAGTAAAACCATGTGTACCACGAATTCAACATATTAACTCCTTTCCTTGACTTTGTACGATATAACGTACAAATTTCTATGGGCCGTAAAACAATTGCGAAAAATTGCATTTTGATTTTTTTTGTGGATGGCTAGTTTACAAAATGGCGGCAAAGGGATATTAAAAATAATTGTATGCTAACTGATAGTTACACAAACAGGCAATATTACATCTGCTGAAGTAATAATCAAAGGAAATACAAAAATTTGGTTATATATTGTACTTTTGGCGGGGCCTTGAATTGGCATAGCGTAACCAACATAGACTAAATCTGGATCTTTTACCACATAAAAATATGTTATTCAATTATAGTTTGTCTATACCTTTTTACTACTTTTTCTTGGACATTTAGCGTCTTATCTTTTCGGCCATCAAAGTATAAAACAGGTAGTGGAATGTGTTCTTGATTTTTTTACATATTATGTTGCATTCTTTCATCCTTTCACGGCGTATTTTTTATTTGTCAACCACTTCAATGTCCGAATATATATCATGCAATACAGAAAACACGATTGCTCTGCTGCTCTGTTCGAAATACCATACCGGTAACAGGCTCTCGGCAAAGTGGGTAAACTTTTAATTGATCTAGTGGTTTTCTTCTATGTTTGCGATGTAGAAGATAAGCTAGAACTCTGAGGCGGAGAGCATTCACCTTTGGACTCACTCGAAAACGACATCAACAGCTGTTTTAGGTGTAAGCACTTTTTGCTCCTGTTCAAACTAATTATACCTTTCATGAGCATGAAACGTATTGTAACTTTGGTCCGATGTTTGTAAGTATGTACTAGAATAAGAAGATATAGACCCATCAAAATGTATACTTATATGATAAGAGCGGCGAGCTGAGCCGATTTAGCCATGTCCGTCTGTTTGTATGCAATCTAGTCAATTAGTTTTTGAGATATCCGACTGAAATTTGGTGAGCGGGTTTCTTTTTATATGACGGAACCGGCAAAATGGGACCACTACAAAATATAGCTCCCATATAACTGATTGTTTAGATATGAGGGTTTGCGTTATAACTCATTCATTTATGCAGCTAGGAACATGAAAATTCGCACTTTTTTCACATATTATGAACTGAGTGTTTACAGTGAAAATGATTATGATCGGGCCACTGTAACCTATAGCTCCCATGTAACAGATATAAACCCAAACAATTTCGTGAGCTACTTACTAATTAATCACACAAAGTCTACTGAGAAAATCGTCAAGATCGGTGATCTATAAGGAATGTTCAGATATAAGTTTTTGCGATATAACTCCACCATCTGTGTAGTTCAGTGTACATCTCTTCAGTATAAGTAATGTGTAGCTCCTAAAGAAATGAATTTTGAAGTTAAGTTTTTTGATGTTCATGAAAGGTATGAAACCTTCGGCATAGCTACCTTGTGCTGCCCTTACTTGTTTTTTTTGTCTTAGATGCTCGTGTGAATTTTTTTTTGCAATTTGGCTGCAAGAATTGTACCTCTCCCACTAAACCGCATCTTTCTCAGTCACCGTTAGTCAATTAAAAACTCACGCTCCTCTTTTGGCACCTTGTTATTTCTTGGATAACGACAAAGTTGAATTTTTTTTTACATTTACATGAACAAATCGGCTGCTCCATTCCAAAACACAGTATCCAACATTTTCTCGGAAAATCGGCTTTTTATAGTTTGGGATATACTGTGTTTAGACGCACCTTTTAACTAGGCCTATTTGTTGATAGCTGCAAGATTTTCGGAGATACGACACATCTAAAACCTAGTATCTACAGCCTACAGAGGCCAAATAAAAAAATGAAATCACGTTTTTCTCACAATTTTATTCTTAACACATACTGTGTTTTGGAGTGGAGCAGCCGAAATGTCGAATGGAGCTTTACTACACTGTATAAAATCATTTTTCTGTTCGAAAGATAATCTTTTTAAAGATTTAACGATTTTTTGCCCCTTAAATGATAAGCTTTTATTAACTGAATAACTCTTTTATGTGAAATTGTAGGAAGGGATGATTTGCTCCAAATATCTTCAACTTTTTTGGACACAAGTTCGGCAATGTCTAAATATGATGGTCCTTTGTTAGGATTTCTGCTAATTTTAAGTTGCGTTCTATTCCATTCAGAACATTTGATGACATCCTCGTAGGTCGGCAACATATGTTTCTTAATCTTTTTACACTCCGGCATATGAGGCACTGGTAGCTTTGCCTTCTAGGTGTCATATTAATTTTTTAATTCCTAAACAAAATATTATTTTTTACGTGCGGATATGCAAACAACCGTACTTTTGTAATACTTTTACAATATTTCTTTTTATATTAGTTTCGTGGAAATTTGACGAAATAACACTGGTTCCTACCGTCTTAGATAATAAAGTAGTTTAAATATTAATGTCAATTTCAACTTTAAAACTCCCAAAAAATATTCACTCTTCCATTTAACTTTTTTATAGCATTGCATTAAACTTTGAGCTCGATGCGTGGGCTCTTACGCTTAAAATAAAGGAATAATATTTTACAATTGAACAAAAAAGGGGAAAATCGTCCTACCCTAATGTGCATACATATTTATATATGAGACCTGGACTATAGAAAGGTACCGATGGTCGGAAAAATCAATTTTTGTTTTTTTGATCGAAATTTATGTTTCAATATAATATGTTATCGAGCTTTGTACCACGATTTTATTTTTAAGGAACACTGGAAAAGCAACAGAGTCTAAGCGGTAGAAGTTATAGCTGCTATTTCGGAGATCACCACATCTCCTCATCAGACTTCTTTATCTAGACTTCTGCAGGAATCGAACCCACATCATCGATGTGCAAGCCAGCAACGCTAAACACTGGGCTATGCACACCCCGTAAACTCTTGCTGCTTATCCACTTCCTTATACAAACCTATTTATATCAAGTGCAGCTGATTTGCCGCTATTTCAACTTGACAGGGTGGTTGCTATTATTTATTCTATACGTTAATATGAATCATTGTATAGTTTTAGGCAGGCTCATCCTAAACATTTATTTTTCAACAGTGTTATTGAGCTTTGTACCACGATTTTATTTTTCAGGAAAAATTTAAAAGCAACAAAGTCTAGATAAAAAAGTCTGATGAGGAGATGTGGTGATCTCCGAAATAGCAGCTATAACTTCTACCGCTTAGACTTTGTTGCTTTTCCATTTTCCCAAAAAAATAAAATCGTGGTACAAAGCTTAATAACACTGTTGAAAACCCGTCCTCGTTTTGCATTGTGGGTGATCTTAATGCTCGTTTAGGAGATTGTCAAATAATAGATAAGCAACTTCTTATGGGCTTGCCGGGTATTGACGAGCATAGAAACTCTAAAGACACTGTTTTAGACTGCAAGGGTAGACAAATGCTTAGTCTAATTGATGATACCTATAGGTGAAGTAATTCTAAATGGCAGAACTACTGGCGATTTGCTGGGTGTTGTCACATTAGTTGGTCCAACGGGCAGGTCAGTAATTGACTATGCGATCTGTTCGTTTGACTTTTTAACCTGTATAAAAAGTTTTAATATTGAAAGTAAAGCTTTCTCTGATCACTTGCCCTTAGTGTTGGAATTTTATTACCAGTGTACTGAGTTCTTGCATACACAAAATAACCTTCCACCTAAGCTAGTCTGGAAACCAAAGCACCAGAAGTCTTACCGCGATCGTCTTGGTGCTTTTATTAAGTATGATTATAAAAATGAAAACATTTTAAATGCATCCATTGATGGAAAAATATTGTGGTACATAGAGAAGATAGAATATAAATAAAGGACCGGTACCGTCAAGTTCTAAGGAACCAATTCGCAAGAACCGTCGATTAAAATGATTTTTCTATTTTTTTAAATTGTTCATAAGGAAAAAAATAAATAAATAAATGAAAATAAATAAATTTTACCGTTAGGTCCCTTTCTATTTGCGCTTAGAATCATCGACTTCACTTTCATAAAACGCGCATATCTCTGGGAGGGATTTACATACAGATATATATGGTCGTTGTGTACATAAAAGAAAGTGTTTTTACTTTTTGCATTTACATACCTACAAACTTCTCCATAATTCAAAGTTTTTTAAATCGATCCTAGTTAATCAAGCCAATCATTTCGGTTGTGATTTCTTTATAATAAAATTTGTCGGCAAGTTTTCAAGCCTAGTTTCGAACATTTATTGTGGCCATATCTTTCTGTATTCTTTATCATCGAATTTTCCATATTTGCATACGTTTATATACATACATATTTACATTTCCAGTCTCTCGAACTGAAAGATCGTTTTTTTTGTGTGTGTTTTTTTCGGGCAATCCCTTCGTGAGTGTAATATTTGGAATTAAATACATAGATTCGGAAATTCGCGATTTTTTTTTTATAATTTGTTTACTTCATACCGACGTACATAACAATTTTTGGGCATTTCTGCTACTTTTCTGTGCATACATAAGTATATACAATCGTACATACCCCCATCGGGCCGTTAGCAGTAGAACCGTATATACATCAGAGGCCGGATTTGAGTACTAAAAAAATTAGTGTACTTATTCATGATCCATAACAATTAGTGCAAATGAGTACTTACACTAATTCCAAAAATGACTAAGAGTAATTTCCACCAAAACAAGAACACACTCAAAATATACTTACTCTTATTTGTGCCGGCAATTTTTGTCTCTATCAAGTATAGTCTACCAACACTGTTGCCCCTTTTAAATATTTTTAGGTACCAAAAAGCCTACCAAATCAGTTTCCAAACTACCAAAAAATTTTTCATCACTAACCCGGTGGGAATGTGGTAACAAGTGTGTGACAGGGTATGATATACCCGCATATAAAATATGCTCTAAAATATATACCTTACTGTTAGCATTAAATAATCTGTTGCTAGTCCGATCAGATTTTTTAACGGACTATTTTTAGAATTAAAAAAGTCTTTAAAATGCAAAAAAGTGGTTATTAACTACGCTGGCGTTGTCGGCATATCTTGCAACAAGCACCAAACATTTCTTCACTGATACGTCGGTCGTTTCATCAACTGTTAGCGAAAATTTTCTAGATTGCAAATTAGCTATTTTTTTCACTTTAATGTTTTCCTATAGCTCTGCGGTTTGAGTCGACTTTGTTCTTGCACATTTCAATAATTTAGCGATGTAAAATGCAATTTTATAGCTCAGTTTGGTTGTATTCTCAAACGGTTTTTGCCTACCAAGAGCTTCATCAAACCAACCAAACTACCAAAGGAAAATTAAACTACCAATTTTGGTCCAATTGGACCAAAACGGCAACGCTGTCTACCAGCTGGATTTTACTAATTTGTTCGAGTGAGAGGTTGAAAATAATTTGAGTGAGTTTAATATTATTTGTGTTCTGCTTGGTGCCACTACGGGCGCCACCATAAACAAGCGTGAGCTAAAAGTGAGAGTGTATTAGTGTGCCTTCGCATGCTGTCGCTTTCTCGTCGTTTATACATGTTTTGTTGCTATAAAACGCTAAAATCACTAGATTCACCATATTCATTCGACTGAACTATTGGTGCTATATGGCTCAATTGAGAACTAAACCAATTCATACCAACAGAGAACTTAGTCATTGTACATACTCTCGCTTTGTGTGCCGTGCGTAAAAGAGTGTTAGTGCATATGTGTGAATATTTTTCAATGAATAATATCCACTAACACTATTTCTTGTGTTATTCAACTAATTACCCAAAAACATGAATAATTGCAGTTCCCTGATATACATACATACATATTTACGCGTATCAGTGCATTTTCGTTTTTTTTTCTTAGGCTTAGTGACTGCATTTCTTTGCTAGGCACCTGTGTATGTACATACATACACACGTACATACGTACAAGTGCATACATATTGATACAAGTGACCCAGTAGGAAATTTTTACATCGACCCTGTAGGAACATCTTGCATTTTCACCAATAAAATTAGTTCTTGTAATATTTTAGTTTTTTCGTTTTATTGCTGGCGCTTATCATCCCTTTGGTGGTTTCTTATACATTCGTGCTTTTTGTTTTATACTTAAATCGACTTTCGTCACTTTTGGAAAATGGCTACATTAAGCTGGTATACTCGGTGCTCGGATCAAATTGTCGAATTCAACGCGGGGTTCGATGAAGATACCTTGAGCGAACACACGCAAATTTCTTTAGATATTTTAAAAACAGAGTTAGCAGAAATTTGGTCTAAAACGAAAGAAGCTTATGAAAAATGTTTGCAAACTTTACATGACGAAGCTGAGGTAGAAGCAGTAAGATGCAAACAATCCGCAACCTTCAAAGATTATATTGCATGTTACTCACGCATTAGCGAATGCATTCGACAGCGCAGCTCTACCGCTACCACTGCTTCCGCTGTGAACCCAGCCCAAGAAGCCAGGTTTTCGAATAATTTGAATCTTCCGCCATGTGACACTGAAATATTCTATGGGGATTATGTGTCTTGGCCATCCTTCCGCGATCTTTTCACCGCGATTTATATGAATAATACGCGGTTGAGTAACGTTGAAAAACTGTATCATCTTCTACAGAAAACAAGTGGCGAAGCGCGCGATATTGTTAGTAAATCTCCACTAACAAATCAAGGTTTCGATAGCGCTTGGTCAAATTTGAAGGCGACGTATGAGAACAAGCGGGTTTTAGTCAACAGCCAGCTGAAGGTGCTATTTTCACTTCCGGTCATTCGGACCGAAAGTGCAACAGCGTTGAAGGAACTACAGCGGAGCATTAATGGATGTCTTTCAGCCTTGTCCATGTACGACATCGATGTGGGAAATTGGGATCCCATCCTAATATTTTTATGTTCAAACCGGCTTCCAGAGTCAACCCTTAGTTTATGGGAACAAACACTTTTCAACAAAGCGGAAATCCCGGAGTGGAAGCAGATGGATAAATTCCTCACGCAGCGATTCAGGACGTTGGAGTCAATAGTGGATGTCAAATGTGCAAATTCGTCGACTTCACAACACCAAAAACAAAGAACATTTTCTCATCCCAATAATTCTATAGGCCAAAAGAAGGTGTCTCTTGCGACAAATATTGCTCCGTCTTTCTGTATAATGTGTCCGAAACAACAGCATCCCTTGCGTCTATGTACAAAATTCTTGTCACTTTCAATTAATGATAGGTTCACCGCAATTAAAAAACAACTGCTGTCTAAACTGTCTTGCGAAAGGCCATTCGATAAAAGACTGTAAAAGTCAATTCTCGTGCACTAAGTGCAAAAGTAGACATCACACTCTACTTCACAGAGTGTCATCTAACACTCCATCTTCGAAAGAAACTGCAAGTGGAACTGCCTCACAGGCATTGCATACAAATATACAGTCCACTTCTTCTATTACTAGTTCGTCATCAGATGGGGAAAATTTGAAGTCGTCAGGTTTGTCCTCAGCTCTTCTTGGAACCGCAATGGTTCACATCTGCCACTTAGGCTCAACTTACATCGCTCGCGCTTTAATTTATTCTGCTTCTGAAGCCTCGTTTATTTCTGAACGACTTCGAAGACTTTTAAAGCTTCCGTGTTCGAAGACAAATGCGGTTATCTCGGGATTAAATCAAAAAGTTTCTAACAATGCATCGAAAATTTGTTCGTTTTGTTTTAGGCTCACCCCGTGATCCGAATTTTTTAATAGAAGCTTCTGCGTTTGTGTTACCACAAATCACGGGTAATTTACCCACAACCTCAATAGATGAATCCATTTTAGATCAACTGCCTAAAGTACCTTTAGCAGATTCGAAGTTTTTGCAAAGCGGCCCTATCGACGTTTTGATCGGAGGTGATTTGTACCCCAAAGTAATGTTGGATTGGGTAAAACGTAGTATTCATTACAACCTTCTGTCTCAAGAGACCGTGTTCGGGTGGATCGTCGCTGGGGCAGCTTCCACTGCACACGTCTCTTGCTTTGCCACAAAAGTCTCAATGGGAGAGGACATTTCGATAGATAGTCAACTACGTAAGTTCTGGGAATTAGAGGAAGTCCCAAAAAATAACCTTCAATCAGATGAGGATACGTTTTGTGAAGATCTGTACTTAAAAACAACTACTAGGAATTCGGAGGGAAGATATGTGGTTTCTCTACCTTTTAAAAACTTTTATCCAACAGATATTAAGCTAGGACTGAAAAATCCTTCTTTAAAGAGAGAGTATGACAATGTTGTTCAAGAATATTGGGATCTAGAACATATGGAGAAAGTAAAGGCTCCAAGTTTTGAACATTCTCCTAGTCCTTCCCCATCATGCGCTGTTGAAACCTGAAAGTACTTCAACAAAATTAAGGGTAGTTTTCAACGCGTCGAGCAATTCTTCAAATAGAGTTTGTCTTAACGACATTTTACATGTAGGCCCAGCTCTGCAAGCTGACTTAACTCTACTCCTAATTCGTTGGCGGATGTACAAGTTCGTCCTTAACAGTGACATACAGAAAATGTATCGTCAAATTTTAGTGAATCCATCACATAGGCCTTATCAAAGAA
>JAPVRG010247506.1:0-18395 GCA_029783565.1 Rhagoletis cerasi
TTGTTCGCATTCTGTGTACTCTTGTAACCGGTAAATTTTGTTACCATCTCATAAGCTGGTAATAAAATATTGTCCCGTGAAATATGCAATGCCAGAATTTCCACAATTCTTCATAGCTGAATTGCTGAATATGTTTTTAAATTGCATTACCAACGTTCGTAGAATCGTGGTGACAAGAACTGGTAACATTTTTTGGTAATAAAATTTTCCGGTTACAAAATCTTCGGTAACGTGCAGAATAGACCTGTTAAACTCACCTCCAAAATCAATAAATAAATAGGTCGAAGACGCTTGCTAAATAGAAAATATCTAAGGATATGCTGCTTCATTAAGCATTTTATTGTCAATGAATTTGGTTTGTATCACCAAAAAATTGTTGGTACTTTTGCACTAGTCATTGCCTATGGGTTAATGACAAGAAATTCCTATACACACACATTTCTTCATGTATTAATTTTTAAATAAGCCTATTGTCAATGGCTGGTTCACTGTATACTGCGAGCCATACAAATTTTGAATTTATTTATCAAGCAAATCTTTTTTTCGGCTTTTGCAAATGAAATACATATGTAAGTTCTCTGCAAGATTTGTTTAAGAAAATACGTGTACATATATGGTATATAGGGTATGGAAATATCCCTTTTCCCTAGCAGTAAACCTTTTAGTGTGGGCAACAATGATGTTTTTCAAATAAGGCAGATCAGAATATGCGCTCTCTGGGAAGACAATACCTGTAATTATTGTACCATGGATTCACCCGACATTTTCAAAATTTGTTTGAAAGGCGAGTAGGTTAGGTTAATAATATAATTTAATCCATTCAAACTCATTAACATATTTGTTCTAACATATTTGGCAACTTCTTCTTTTTCTTGTAACCACCTAAGCAAGTTTGGCCGAGCCCAACAAAGCACGCGAGTCGTTTCCCTTCTCTGCCAACTGCCATCGCATAGGAGGCGTTCTCTTCCTCTGTTACCAGTATCGCGATCAGCTTTGCATACATCCAGAGCTGGAGCGTTTCAGCAGAACCTTTCTCTCGAACACTCCCAGAGCCGAATCATCAAATGTTTCCATTGCGCCTTACAGGCATGATGAGTGACTTATAGAGTGTGACTTTTGTACTACAGGAGAGGACTTTACTCTCAATTGCCTCAATTATATTATTTTACCATTTAATTTGAATTTCAACTCATCAACATAATAACCTAAACTCGTTGTTTGGTACGTTAATGAGATAATTATAATCTTGTGTACTAAAAATGAATAATAAATAAACGAAACGAAACTCAGTCCAAAGTATCACTTCTGTGCAAAAGTGATTCTCTCTTCAATTTCAACGATGGTACTATAATTGGTGTTAATGCTGGTTAACAGCCAACAGTGATGTAGGTGCCAGGACGAGTATGCTCCACCAAACCCACGCGCAGCAAATTTATATAATTTCAAGAAGGCAGAACAGACAAAGCCCTTGTTTTTACCGATGATGTAGATGAAAACGTACAATATCTTGTAAAGAATTGTTCCTGAGCGCCTCAGTTCTGCGGCTCTTATTATCTTTTCCAACATTAAATTAAAGAAATCGCATGAAAGGGAGTCACCTTGTCTGAAATCTCGTTTGTTATCAAGCGGCTCGGAGAGGTCTTTCCCAATTCTAGCGGAGCTGGTGGTATTGCTCAACGTCATTTTACACAGCCGCATTAGTTTCTCGGCGATACTAAATTCAGACAGCACGGCATGAAAGTAACTCCTTTTCGTACGTCGAAAAGGGCTTCGAAATCAACAAATAGATGATGTGTGTCGATCCCATTCTCGTGGGCCTTTTTTAATATTTGGCGTATTGCAAACTCAAAATCCAGTCGTCGGGCATGCGTTCATCTGGCCATTTTCTGTATAAGAGTTGATGGATGCATTTTACCAACTCCTCGCCGCTGAACTTGAATAGCTCAAATGGCAGACCGTCAGCTCCAGCAGCTTTGTAGATTTTTAGCCGCGTAAATGCTATTCGTACCCCGTCATAGTCAGGCGGTGGAACATCGATTCTGTCGTTAACGACAAATGAAAATTGGAAAAGTGCTCCCCCTTCCCTTAGTAATTTAAGTTGTTCTGGATATCGTTCACTAGGTCGCCGTGGTTGTTCTTACAGGAGTTGACCCTGGTCTGAAACCTCTTGTAAGTCGCTTAACTTTCTGATAACATTTTAGGGCGTTTTTCCTGTCGGCCAGCAATTCAGGATGGAGAATGCGAAGTCCCGCATTTCGGCTTCTCTCTTTTTGTCACGAAAAATACGCCTCGTTTCCCTCTTAAGCTCCCTTTATCTATTCTACATAGCTCGCGTTGCAACCGATCGCAGCGTGGCCCTGTAGGCGAAACCTTTTTTCACTGCCGCTCCCGTGGTTCGGGCTCGCTGGAATCCGATTACTTCTTCGGCAGCTGTACGTAATGAGCGGGAAATGTGGTTCCGCTGTTCGAGTATTTCTATTTGTTGAAGAGTGCTCTCAGAGAGCGTGTTACAAATCTCTAGGTTCTCTGAGAACCAAACTATAACGAATTTAAGCCAAACTACGAAATCGCGTGTGTATGCAATGAAATTTAAAAAAAAAGAAGTAAATATTTCGGCCGCTGTTGTGTAGTGGTAAGCAGTGCGTGCTTCCTCTCCGCAGGGCCTGGGTTCAAGACCTGGTCAAAGCAGCATCGCAAAAATTATAGAAAAAGGTGTTTTCTTAACAGCGGTCGCTACTCGGCAGACAATGGCAAACCTCCGAGTGTATTTATGGCATGAAAAAGCTTCTCGTGAAAATACAATCGCCTTTCGGAGTCGGCGTAAAACTGAAGGTCCCTCCCCTTTGTGTGACAACATCAAGGCGAACGCACCAATCGGAGGAGAATTTCGGCCAAACACTAACATATGTGTAAGCGCCAATCTTTTATAATCATCAAATATTTCGAATGCAATTTCGAAGTTTGGCTTTAAAGTCGTATTAGTTTGGCTCTCACAGAGCCTCTAGATTTGCTCCATGACTCAAATTAAAGATCTTGAATAGCACTATCTTTCTTGATTTTCGAGTTATATAAATTTGCGACAAGGCTGCACAGCTGCGAGAAAATCATAAAAAATGCAATAAACAATGCATTTTTAAAGTTGAAGGGATTCATGAGTTTAGTGTTATAGAACATTATATTTTTTTTTGGAAGAAATCTGGTAATTTTTGCACGTTTTTTTCGAAGTACACTCTTTTCGACCTATTTTTTTAAGACCAGTAAGTAATAGTGGCTCAATTGCTATATTTTTCCTTGAAAGTTAGTTACATTAGCTTTTAAACTCACTTTATTTGATACCAAAAGATTGCTTCTACCGAAAATGCTACGACTAATGCACATAGAGTGTCCAAAAAGCACACTGCGCGGCGCGGTATGTGCGCTCCAAGAGCTCATAGAATAGATTGTTGGGGCATCGTTCTTTTTTTTAATCGCAGCGTGGGCACAAATAAGCGAAATGAACGACGGTTTTCGGGGTCGGAGTCTCTCTCCGACCACAAATCCAACATCGATTTTACGCTCCTTTACATGACAGGTGTAAGAGACCTCGAAAGTCACCACGCGTTTATTGCCCTATCTCGCCGATCGCATCTCTCGGATGATGGTGATGTCAGCTTTTGTCGATTCGAGGACTTGATGTCCTCGGGGCAGAGGCGCCTTTTCGACCTAGGGGCCTGATATTCCATGTGCATGCCCTCAAATAGTAGTCCTTTATACCTTTACTGTGGTCGTCATCAAAAGAGTCTTTTAATGGCCGGATAATAATCGTAGAATAATTTAACTACGATCCCGACAAAACTTGCTCAGATGTTTCAGAGATTAAACTTCAAAAATAGGGGGGGAGGGGGATTGTTTGTTAAAAATGTATATACGCTTGCTTATGATTTACACAGGTTTTACTCACAAATCATAAACAGAAATTTAGTTTTCGTTTGTGTGTATGTATAAACAAATGCAGGCTTAATCTTAACAACCATCAATTTACCAAGTATTTAGCGCATACACTACCTATACATTTAATAAATATTATATAAAAATAATATAGGTATGACATTTTCTTCTTCTTTTTTTACAGTACCTGATTGCTATTGTCCTCCTTATTGCTGCCGCCCAAGCTGTACCCATAGAGTATGGACATTATCCAGCGCCGTTGTTAGCCCACGCCCCCGTTTTAGCTCATGCTGTGCATGCCGAGCCTGTGGTTTGTTAATGTTTATTAAATAAAAAACTTGTGTATTTTGCACTCTTAAACACTTTTTTTATTTTAGGCATACCCCAAATACTCCTTCAACTATGGCATTAAAGATCCCCACACTGGTGACATTAAATCGCAAGCTGAAGAACGTGACGGCGATGTAGTAAAGGGCCAATACTCGCTCGTCGAGCCCGATGGTTCAGTGCGCACCGTTGATTACACTGCTGATGATCATAATGGATTCAACGCTGTTGTACACAAAACGGCACCCAAAGTGATCGCTCATGCCCCAGTGTATGCACACGCTCCTCTACTGGCACACGCGCCTGGTCCACTTCTCCACCACTATTAAATTGGCTTAGGTTTGGCCAAAGGGCGTTTGGAAGGATTGGATTTGGAAGTTTGAAAATAAGATCGTTCGTTTTAGTATTGATTTGATTGGGAAGCTGGACGGAATTTATAGCGTTGAGGGGTTGAACAAACGATCTTACAAACAAGACAGCCACCTCTTCTACGCTCGCTACTCAGCCATACTTACAATATTTGCACACCGACTCACATACTCATTGACTCACTCAATCATTATACTCGAAATACACACGAGTACTTGAATTTATCGAATATTATGTTAAGCGATTTTAAGTGCAAGTAATCTACAATTAATGTTTAAACAAGGGTTTATTCAAAAGGCGATGAAAGCGATTAAAAAGTTGAAAAGGCAGGAATAGAACAAACAAATGAAATGATAATACATTCTCTCTCTCACTCACTCTTTGTAGCTTAACAACTTTATCGTATATGTATGTATATGTTTTATTTTATTAAACAAATAATGAAGAAGAAGAAGAAGGAGTAGTAGTTATAGTAATAGTAGACGAAAATGGAGATCATCGTTCATATTATGTAATGTAGGGACTTACTTTCTTTCTTTATCTATACTTTTGTTCAAACACAGACTTTCCTCAACTCTCTTTTACAAACTTTCAATGCCTATTTGATGAGTTATACCTTCTCTCAATTAAAATATTTTATTTTTCATATTTTCAATCAGTGAGACTTATTTTTAAGCCTGGTTTCGGCTTTCAAACCAGCGAGTGAAATTGTTCGCATAGTTGCCATCAACTTGAATGAATTGAGAGTCTAGCGAAACATCCCATTTTCTTAAGTGAAAACGAGTCCACCGTCTCTAACGAATTCACTCGTTCATAAATACTCAGTAAAGCTTTTTAAAATTTTTTCTACACTTTTGTAAAATATTTATGTAGCTTCTCTAATACTTTCTAGTTTTCTTCTTTCAGCTCTTAAATTTTCTTGAATTTGGAAATGTTTGCTAGTTAGCCTATGCAATTCAGATAGCGATTTATACAGCCTCTTCACTCAAAGGAATTTGGGCAATTTGATACCTATATGATTTTTTATCGGCTTGATGAGTAAACAATATTAAGAGGAAAAAAGTGAAATTTAACTGTGCCATCTTTCAAAGTTTCGAGAAGAATAGCCATTCTCCCAAAGTTCAGGTGCGAATAATTTCACTCCCTATTTCGTTTGTGATAAACATCACCCACCACCCGCATGAATTGGATATGCCTGCATTGAATTCGTTGCGTATAAATGAGCCGGTCACTGTGCATTAAAGGTAAAAAAACATTGGTTGCTTTTAGTTATCATCAAGCATTCAATACTCTTTCTTTTTTATTGTCTCCATTTCGCTCTCTATTGTCGTCCCATCACTTGCCTTGAATCTTGTCATTTGCATTTAATTTACTTTAACTATCTGTCATCTGATACTTATATATTTGTACATATTAATCAAGGTATCTTAAGCTAATACTTATTTTCTCTCAGTCTACTCATACTTCATATCTGATATTCTCTTACTTGTGAAGCCTTTTTCTTGACTTTTATGCATATCTTGCTTCTTATACTCTCACCTATTCTCCTCACAAAGACACTCAAGTTATCTCATCTCTTCTCACTCATGAGCGCTCTTTTGTATTATATCATAATGTTTTTTTATGTATTTGTATTTTAACTGTGTTTTTTATGGTAAATTTAATTATGTATAAACATTCATGAAGCAATGGAAACCAACACCATATATTTTACATACATTATTAATTTGTTTACGTTTGCATAAGTGTTTGTGAAAGCCTTGTGGTTAGCCAAGGGCCTACATTGTTCTCCAACTAATTGTGCTGTACCTACGATAGTTTCATGTTTTTTTTTAATAAAATGTCTACAATTTAATGTAAAATATTTGAACGGCAATGAAAAAAGGAAAAATTGTTAATGTAAATACATACAAATGTACATACATAACAAAAATAAAAATACACACTCATAAAATGAATAAAAAAAAAAACAAAATAAAAAACTTCTTTAAAAACTTAAGTCGTCATTTTTTTTAAGAAACGTTTTAGTTTGGGTTGATTTACCTAGATTTAGCTCTGGTGTTAAGATGGTAACTGTTGAAAGCCTGCAGCACTACATTAAGTATCTATTTAAACAGGGATCGAAAATAACTATTAAATATCAGGATTTTTATTTTTAGATCATTGCAAAATCAATATTTTTGGTTTTTATTTTTCGATCAAGAATAATCGATAAAATTGGATTTTTATTTTTTCGGTCAAATTTAATAGTTAATTTTAAATTTTTATTTTTTCGATCAAGGTAAAATTTAGTCGTTATTTTATGATTTTTATTTTTTTCAATAATTTTTAACCGTTATAACGGAGACGCTTTTTTATGACCGATTTAAAGCTTTTATGATCTAAAAACTTAAATCTGAAAATAACGGTTATAATATGATCGAAAAAAGTATAAAATAATGATTAATTTGATCTAAAAAAAATTCTCAAACCTAACGGTTATTCTTTATTAAAAAAATAAAAATCAAATTTTAACGGTTAAATTATTATTTTTATTAAAAAGATCTTAGCCCTTACGAGCCCTGTATTTAAAAGCCCTGCAGTAAAATATTTATATTCGTAGCGTTGGTGTGTTTCTTTGTAGCGGCGATAATAATTGCAATAATAATTGCAACACCTCTAATAATAATAATAATAGATTGGCGCTTACACATATGTTAGTGTTTGGCCGAGCTTCTCCTCCAATTTGTGGCGTGCGCCTTGATGTTGTCACACAAAGGGGAGGGACCTACAGTTTTACGCCGACTCCGAACGGCGATTGTATTTTTGTGAGAAGCTTTTTCATGGCAGAAGTACCCTCGGAGGTTTGCCATTGCCTGCCGAGGGGCGACAGCTTTGAAGAAAAAACCTTTTTTCAAAATTTGTTGGCGATGTTGCTTTGACCAGGGCTTGAACCCAGGCCTGCGCACACTGCGCCTGGAAGCGCACACTGCAACACCTCTACTCTATATTAAAAACCAATTTCCTTTAAGTATTTCTTAAAGAAACAAATGGAAAGACCTACATAGAGTAACGGTTAAAATCTATATTCATTGATGACTCCAATCGATGGAATTCTCTACACTGAGCTTGTATTTAATAAACCTATCACAGGGACATTTCTGGCAGCTATATAGACTACGAGATACTTAACATGAAAAACGTCAACAATACTCGTGGCGAACTCAGCCCAGGAAATGAGCTTACATCTAACTCAAAATCCATCAAAAATTTCTGGCCCATATACCCTGAGCTTCTTAGCTTAAGATAAGCCTCAGTTTTTATACTAATTAGATAAGCTTAGGTTAGGTTAGGTTCACGTGCCTGCCCCTTGTTAAGGAGCTCATTTAGACCGAGGACGTTGGTCCTTTGTGATACCACTGCGAACCGTAACTGTTAAGTTAGAGCGAAAATCGCTGAGTGTGGAGAACAAAGTTTCGCAGGCGGCAAATTTTAGTCCCGGAGAGCTCCTTCGGACTTGTCAGAAAGTATGAACCCAAGGCTGGCACGCAGTGATGGGTGCTAAGCGCCCCACTGATTCCAATGAGGACAGCTCGTTCCACTCGCTCCAGCCTGCTAACTAACGTTGCCTTCTCCAGTGCATTCCACCAGATGAGCACTCCATAAAACATAATGCGCTTGACTATAGTTTCATAGAGACAGGAAATAACCTTGGAAGAAAGGCCCATATCTTACCTATTGCTCCTCTGCAGCTATATAAAGTCACATAAGCTTTCCTAACTTCCTCGATATTAGGCTTTCCCGACAACTTTCTGTCAAGAATCAAGCCCAAGTGCTTGAAACTGTCAGAAATCGGCAGGCGTAAGCCCCGAACGAGTTCCGGTTTACTAGAATTTACAGCAAGTCCGCAGTTCGCAGACCATCTAGTCACCAGGTTCAAGTAACCTTGAGTTAAGTCGTAGAGGATATCCAGAAAATTCCCCCTTACTAAAAGTGCCACATCATCAGCATAGGCAATCACCCAGCCCCCCTGCTCACCAACTCCTCTAGTAGGTCGTTTACGACCACAATCCAGAGAATGGGCGAAAAAATACCACCCTGGGGCGTGCCCCTGTTTACCCTGCAAGGTCAGATTTGACCCCAGGATTAACCAGGGATCTTACTATTGCCCCCGCTAGTACATTGTTAAAGGCGTCCTCGATATCGAGAAAGGCACCCACAGTAAGGTCCTTATATATGAAGGCTCCTTCAATCGAACTCACATTGTGTGCAGGGCGGTCTCGACTGACCTTCCCTTGTTGTATGCATGTTGAGCTCCCGGCAGGCGATCGCGAGGAATCCCATTCCTATTATGCACATCAGCCAACCTCTACTCAGCAAAAACGAAAAGTGGCAGATTGGCCTGAAATCCTTGGAAGAGATGTGAGAGCTATTTACCGCTTTCGGTATAAACGTCACTTTAACCACTCTCCAAGCCTTGTGAATATACCCCTGTGTGTAAATATTGGACCCAGCCAACTGCATGACACATCCAGGGTTTTTGCAACAATGCCGTTGGATCCCGCTCGAGGTGAGTTTAAGGTCGATAGTTTACTAAGAAATCGAGTCCCTCTCGTCATCCAACATTTCTGCCACTGCACTGCCCTGATAAGAACCAAGTTCTTCACAGGTTGCTTATATCATTCACAACTTTACGCACTATATAAATTGTAACTCTCACAAGTTTAATTTTTAAGAAAAGGAAAAGAACCAGGCACTTACTCTTCCTCTGTGATATCACTCAGACAAACTGTGCAGCTGTTCTTTTCGTACAGAAAACACACTGTTTCCGTGAAGTCGGATCAAAGCAGAGAGATGTTAGTTGTGTAGGTTTTGTTGGCAGGCCCATCTTAATATACTGCAATATGATTGGAATATCGGGTCCAGTACGGATATAAATATAATAGTTTTTATCTATTAAATAATCCTCGTAGCAGATTTAGAGGGTGTCTTTGGGCAGCTAAGGATCATCGTAGACAATAGGCGGCGATTAAACTAGGATGATGCTATTAACTGGGCGTGAGTTTGTGAATGTGGTTATTGCCTCGCTATAAATGTCGTTGGTAGCCTGTCTGTACAGTATCGGGCTCTTATGATATGGCTAGACTCAAGGAGCAGTATGTTCGGATGTGTTTTACCGTACATAGTAGCCTACGACGAGTTATTTGCTTAGCATAATATTAACAAAATATTTGGCGTTCACATTTCGATTCACTGCTTAGCCGAGCTTCTCATCCAATTTATGATGCACACTTTGAGGTTAAATTTGGGATCGGCACTAAACTAATAGGGCTTTGCTGAATGGATTTGAGTACAACTTTTAGCTCCACCCGATTAGAGAAGGGTCTGCCTGAGCCAATCGAGCCCAAAAAAAGGGAATTCGTACAAAGGGACTTAGTACTTTGGTGCGACTTCTTCAACCTGATATTGAAAAGCCTCATACGGACTGCGAATGCCAGCACGAATTTTTCCAGCTGAGAAAGATTGCTCTAGTGGTGAACCAGGACACAAGAAAGTACCTCCTGTCAACGGTTTCCGTCTTGCAGCACACTTTACTACATACCTGTTACTACACCAACTTGCCAACAACAACTAAATATGTACACTAAGTAATTTTGGTCACTCTTCCGAACTATTCACTCACGAAATTCACTCTTTACAAGAGTCAGGGTCACACATGGGCGTAGCCAGAATGAAAAATTTTCCTCCAAAACAAACAATTATAACTAAAAATTCTTTTAGTATAGTTAAGAAAATTTTCTACAAGAGCGTGCAATTGCTCTCGTATGCCGACTACGTCGATTTCATCGGTAAAAACAAGGACTTCGTCTGTTCTGCCTTCTCGGAATTAGATAGAGAAGGACAAAACAAAGTATCTCCTACCATCAGACAAACAGTCAGAGTATTATCGTCTCGACACTCACGTCACTGTTGACAGTTATAAGTTAGACAAAGTAGACGAATTCATTTATTTAGGAACCAGCATCAACACCAATAATGCCTTGAAATTCTAGCCAACAAATGCTACTTTGGACTGAGTAGGCAATTCAGAAGTAAAGTCCTCTCTCTACGAAAACCACGCTCTATAAATCATTCTTCACCCCCGTGCTGTTATATGGCGCAGAAGTATGGACAATGACAACATCCTATAAGGCGGACCTTGGAGTATTCGAGAGAAAGATTCTACGGAAGATTTACGGCCTTCATGCGTTGGCTCGGTGAGTACCGCAGACGATGGACCGATGAGCTGTACGAGCTTTACAACGACATGGACATTGTGCAGCGAATTAAAGTACAGCGGCTCCGCTTGCTTGGTCATGTCGTTCGAATGGATACAGACGCTCCAGCACTGAAAGTATTCGACTCGAAACCCGCTGGTGATAGCAGGGGAAGAGGGAGGCCTCCTCTGCGTTAGAAAGACCTGTTGGAGAAGGACTTGGCATCACTTGGCATTTCCAATTGGCGTCAGTTGGCACAGAAGCGAAACAACTGGTGTGCTTTGTTGGACTCGGCCAAAATCGCTTAAGCGGTTTCAGCTCCAATGCGATTAATTGATTACTAAAAATTCATTGATTACTCAAATCATAATTCTAGTTACTCAATTAATTGAATAATTTAAATTTTTTATTAATCAAGAAGTAAATTTACTCCAGTAAATAAGCTTTAGATAAATCAAAAATCATTTCACTTGAATAATCGATTTTTTGATTAATCATATCTTTGAATTAAACGGTTAATCGCATTTGTATTAAAAAAAAACGTTTGGATGCACACGAGGAATATGGTAAATGAATTTCACATTCACATTCCGGAATGAAAACTTCCAGTGCCTGAATCGGTGTTTGCGTTTGTTTTCCATTTATCCTTGTCCTCCTTTATCTTCTCTCGAGATTTCCTCTTTCTCTCTGTGGCATTTATCTAAAGTAATCGAAAAATCACCCAAATCAAGTTCAAGTTAGGCAAAGCATATTCAAGTTAAGTCACATGTGACTGGTGGGACATATTTAAAAACAGTCTCGAAACCACAATATGACCACTTTAACTATTAAAAGAGTTTAAAATAGTACACCACGTGCTTATTGTTACTTCTAGAAATATCTGAATTCATTAAGTCATATTTGAGGTTAGTAAAACAAATTTTATGTCTTTTTGTATGACTGGTGGGACACGCGACATGCATCTGTTAAGAAAAGAAATATACAAAAACCTACATACCTTTACACCTTATTTTTATATAATAATTTAGTATTTTCTCCGCTTTATGTAAAATGCACGCGCCCGCTTTCTACAACTGACAAAATATGACATATAGGCATTTAGCTATATCTTACTACACAAATACAGATAATTTACGGAATTTTAAAATTTATGGCGTTCCTATTTAACATGGAATGCCCCATATATATTTTTTTACAATTATTTAAGGGAAACTTTATGTACCTAAATGAATTAAACGAACAGTTTTTCGAATAATCATTTTTTTAAATTATTCATATAATACTCGTTTTGAGTAATCAAAATTTCAATTAATCGAATAATTGAGCAGTTGAGCAACTGATTATTCAACTTCCTCGAATAATAAAATAAACGCACAGCCCTAATTCACAATGTTTTTCAAGTTAAAACTTTTTTGTTATTTTTTCAACCGACTTCTAAAAAGGGGTAGGTTATCAATTCATCGGAATATTTTTTATGCATGTTGATTTTTTGAAATTTTGTTCCGAAAGATCTTGCGAATTTTCATGTTTATATGGAAAAAGGTACAAAAATCTGCCAAAACTATTATAAATCGACGCGATTTTTCAGCCGCATGAGATTTGCATTTGATTAGGCTAAAATTATATGGGCTATAAAGCTGCATACCCACAAATTCTCTAGACGTTCAATTTAAAAAGTTCGAAGTTATTGAATTTTTCTTTATTTTGTATTAAATTTGAATCTTTGATTTATATGGGTTTGGTTAAAGTGTGGCACTGGATTTGAAAATAGTGAGAATAACTTGAAACAGAACCGAGTTTCGTATACATATATGTAAGTATAATGATTTTTTTAGCATTTCAGGGTATTATTTTCATATGCATGGGAGAAATGTGGAAGTTATGGGGGCGCCCCCTGCCCCTACCTGGCTACGCCCATGTACGTACATGACTACATATGTACATTGATCTGTTAGATGTCTTTGTAAGGTGAAAAAAGGCTGATTTAGCTGCCGAGGATGCCTTCAGCTACTGAGGATGCTTCTGGCGTAAGAAGATAACATACATTGACATCGCTGGCCTGAACACCATGGCTTTCGTCGCGGATTTATCCAGCTGGAGTACAGCAGCAAAATATATTGGTCTAGCGACAAACAAAGAGTCTATTTACAGCAATTCAAGTCAGAATATGTGAACTCTATTTCAAGCATGGGTTTCGTTCTAATCTTTTTTGCGAAGTGACGTTTTCTCCGACGACACAAATAAAATGAAAATAGAGAATTGATAAGATTTAACAATTATTTACTGTAATCGATAGTTCAGTCATATTCGATTCATTACACAGGGTTAGCGTGAAAGTCTCCCTAGATACTTAAGGACATTGTTATTTAGGTAATTTCTGATTAATTTGTTTACATGACAGGATGTGCAAAGCTTGAAAAAAGTACTTTAAAGAAAAGAATGAGAATCTTTGTCAGGAATAGGGCTGACGATGTCGAGAACGAATAATAATAAATAAAAAAATTAAACCGTTAAGTTTTTTGTTTTAGTAAAGTATTTTTTAAATTTTTTCCGTCGTATGAAATTTTATCCTCCACTCATTGAGCCCGAAATCCGCCTACGGGTTACTTCATTAATTTGAGTATTATAGCTTTTTGGATAGCTAAAAAACGAGATAATTTTCAAAATAACTAATGAACGCGCATGGCGTTAAAATGCCAAAATTGAATTAACCTTTTCAAACAGGTGATAAATCCCTTCAAAAAACCTAAAAAATATTCCATATGTTAGTGAAAGTTATAAGCGATCCGTTTGGAAAATTGCATCTAAATTCGTCCAGACATTTCTGAGTGAAGAGCGGTCTCGCATGGTGTCGGTTTTTAGTTTCATAAAATTTGTAATCTTCTTGTACCGATAAAAGAAGTTGCAGCTCCAAGAACCAAAACCTTATTGCACATCTATAGACCAAGCTTTTTAATTTGACGGTGCAGATCTGATGACCTCCACAAAAATGGATTTACGTATTATATATATACATAGTAAGATATATATGATTTTTCGTATAGGTGGCGACCCTAATCAAAAAAATTTCCAAACTAAATACTTCTTAAAGCTTTCATTTGACCCTTATATATTAATATTTCATATAACTTATGTATAAGTTAACTAAATTCGTCTTTTCAAAGAGGTGACAACCCGCTTCAAAAGTATTTTCAAACAAAAATCTTCTTTAATCTCTTTCGTCTGATATTATTAGACATATTGAAATTGAGTTATGAATTAAGTTGAATTTGACGTTTTAATCACCTGGAAGTCCTCCTAAATATAGCTCAGAAATAAAGCATTTTTAAAATCATTTCGATTGAACACCCATATTTAATATCTCATTTAACTTTTTGAATAATTTAAATTTAATTTTTTTAACCGGTGGCAACCCTCTTCAAACGAATATTTCTAATGTTCAAACTAAAGATTTCTTTACATTATTTGGCTTGTCGCCAATACCTTAATATTTCATATAACATGTGCATAGTTTAATTACATTCGACTTTTCAAACAGGTGGCAACCCTCTTCCAAATATTTTAAAACTAAAACCTTTTTAAACCTCTTTTGTCTGACACCCATATTGGGATACGTATTTCAATTACCGAATTGCCTTAATTCAGGTTGAATTTGATATTTTAAACTTGTGGCAACCCTCCTCAGAAGACTTCAGAAATAAAGCCTTTTCAAACCCATTTCAAATAATTTTGAGGTGGCAACCGTATTAAAATACCTCACAAATATCCTTAATGATCAAACTAAAGATTTCTTAACACTTTTGTTTGGCACCCATATTTTAATATAACATATAACTTGTGATCAATTGAAATAAATTCCACTTTTCAAACAGGTGGCAACCCTCCTCAAAATATGTTCGAACTACAACCTTCTTAGAGCTCTTTCGTCTGTGATACATATGTATGTATATCAATTACCTAGTTCTCTTAATTTAAAATGAATTTGATTTTTTAAACAGGTGGCATCCCTCCTAAATATAGTTAAGAAATAAAGCTTTTTCAAAACCATTACGCTTGATATCCATATTGTAATAATAGATTTAACTTTTTAAATAATTTCAATTTATTTTTTTAAAACATGGGAACTGTTTTCGAAAATGTTAAACTTTATTGTACATTTTTGAAAATCGAACGAACGGTGCAAACCTGATGACATTCAGATAGATTTGCAGAATAGTTTCCATAAAAAAAAATTCAACAGTGTTATTTGAGCTTTGTATCATGATTTTATTTTTTAGGAAAAATTGGAAAAGCAACAAAGTCTAAGCGGTAGAAGTTATAGCTGCTATTTCGGAGATCACCACATCTCCACATAGCTCAGTGGTTAGTGCTTCTGGCTTTGAACATCGAGACAAGAATAATGATTATTTTTTAGTTCCATTTTTTTATATGTATGTATTAGCATATAAGTTTGTTGTAATTTTTGAGTGCGTATGTTGCCGAATGCATAGCAACAAAAAATATTTACTACTAAAGGCTTTAAGAAAAGCGTCGTGGCGTTTTGAGTGTTTCGATCTACCAGAAAAAAAATTAAACTCAAAAGTAATTTTTATATCTGAGAGATAAAATAACGCTCAAGAAATGAGTTTTATTTTCGATAAAAAAAAAATAAAACTAAAAAATAATCATTATTTTTGATGAAAGAAAATAAAACTCAAAAAATTATGATCTTTACTGATCCAAAAAATAAAACCTAAGAAATAATTAGAGAAAAAACCACTCGAGAAATTAGTTTTATTTTTGTTCAAAAAAATATAACTCGATATATGATTATATATTCTTAGCGATTGACAAAAATTAAAAATGTAATTATTAATTATAGCTTTTATATACATCGCTCAGAAATTTTTAAATCGTATCATCTTCATATGGGATATGAAAAAACATGCACATATGTATATATAATCATAATAAATTATCGTTATATGGGAGGTGGGCGTGGTTATTGTCCGATTTCAAATATTTTCAACCTTTTTCTATGTTTGACCGAAGTCAACAACTGTGCAAGGTTTGGTATAAATTGCTAAAGCGGTTACGGAGTCATACATACATGTGTTATCATAAGTACGCCCCTTTTTCAAAAATTTGTAATATTCTTATTGCTCGTTAATATATCATTGCAAATATCAAATTTGAGTCAATAATCTTCAGTAGTTACTAAAATAACGCATTTCTTGTATTTTTGCAAACTACCGTTATATGGGAAGTAGGTAGTAGTAAGTCTCGTTGAGATATCTAAATTTTTACCCGAGTTATCGAGTGTACGACGGAAAAACCAAAAAAAAAATCCAACATTATTTCATGCAATTCAATTTGCATTTGCTATATTTAAACGCACTTGTGCATTTGCACAATAGCAAAGTTAATATAACTCATATTTTGTGCATTGCAACGAAAATTAGCAGCTGAGTGTTAGAAAAAAATTCAAGAATCGAAATTACTGACCCCATAGAACAATTTATCTCAATGGTCAAATTAATTCACGCCACGTACCTACTGATTAGCAATTCACTCTCTGGCTGTATTACTTCACCCACAATGGAACTAATGGAAATGAAGAAAGCAAAGCAAAGCAAAGCGAAGGAAACAGAAATATATGTGCGATTGGGTGTTGATTTTTGCAATCCAACAAGTGCCAGTATTCTTTTGGTCAAGCGTTGACGGATCTTCTTCATTTGTTGGCATTAGAACACTTGCTAACCGCGGCCAAGAGCTCAGTTAGATTTACCTCACCGACGAGTTCGAAAGTAGCGTGGCGCTCAGTGTACACATCTAAGTAAAATGCGTAAATAAAATTTCTTCGATATTCAAATAATAGTGAATGCTTGATTTTTTCAACTGGCCTTTGATTAGAAATCAATTAATATTCGCAGAATGTGCGTGTGCGCTTTGAAAAAACGTGTACCAGTTATACTCGCTGTTGCTGCTGTAAGTGATTTTGTGAATGAAAACAATTAAAACTTACATACATTGCGTGAGAGTCAATGGCCAAGCCATTGTTCCAACATCAGATTTGTGGCAAATGTTGTTTAGAAAAGATTTTTGTCGGTGATTTAATGAACCTAAAGTTTGCTAAATAAAAACAAAATATCATGAAGATAATCTAGCTCAATCCAGTTATTTGGGGGGAAATAATTTGTTTTCCAATTTCTGTCACCCCTCCGCAGGCAATGGTAAACCTCACGTTGTGAGTCTACTACAAAAAAGCTCCTCAGAAAATCAAAATTTCCCTCTAAATGAGTTCAAAGCTGTAGGTCCAAAATTACAGATCTAAGCCAAGCAACGAGGATTCCCATTGTACGTGTGTACACTAGCCCGTATTACGATGTATGGAGAAAAAAAAGTTGAAAATGTGCCCCTGGGTTTGAAGAATTACGTTATGAGGATTTCTAAAATATATAATGCAAAAAGCATGCATAAAAACTGAGTTTGACATGATAGGATAATGGTTTTTTTAGTCAAAATGTGCTTTTGGTTAATGCTTCTACAACTATATATCATTCATAAAAATCAAAGATCAAATAGAGAAATTATAGGAAAAAATCAATTTAGCTTTTTTAACAGGGTGCCGAAAATTTTTTTTTCCATTTTTGATATCCTCATTAGGTAATTGTTCAAACCCGAGGGGCAAATTTTCCATTTTTTTTACGACACGGTTTAATGTCCTTTTTAACCAAGTTAGGAAAATTCGAGATTTGGGTTTATCGAGTACGAACGCTGCCCCAGCCACATTGATAAAATCGTGCATCTCGACGCAAAGCCGGGCGTACAAAGAAGGTATATTTGGCAAAGCAGTTGGAAATTTCAGCCTTTATGACATCACCTCTGGCAAAGGAGAGAGGCTGATCGGCTTCGCCGCGTCACGGAACATGGCATTTAATAGCATCAGCTACTATGAGTGTCTCACGAAGCAGGGAGAGGGGCTGCCTTTACGAGCCCATTTCTAAATTTAGTTTCTCCGCCAAATTACTACGGCTTTTTAAAGTGAATTAAGGCGCAACTTTTAGTGTCTTACAAGTTGCGAAGGTTTTACATAAAGCGACTCACTTCCGTACACTGAACCAAAAATGTACCATAAACAGCCGTAAAAATAACATTTTTTGGTTACAAAAGTCATCCAACATTAAAAAATGTTAAAATTGACATTACACCATTATCAATTTAACATTATTAATATTACATTAAGAAATGTAAAATTACTGTTATTTTAATGTAAAACTGACATTAAAAATGTAAAATAATGACTATTATCCAATGTAGTGCGGACATTTTAAATGTTAAATTAACATTAAAAATATGTACATTTGATATAATAAAAATGTAAAAATGTTATTTTGATGCAAAGCTAACATTAAAAATGTAAAATAATCGCTATTATCCAATGTAGTGCGGACATTTTAAATGTTAAATTAACATTAAAAATATGTACATTTGATATGATAAAAATGTAAATCTATAGGAATTAAATATCATTTTGATATTTTATAAATGTTAAAT
>JAPVRG010247508.1:0-12556 GCA_029783565.1 Rhagoletis cerasi
TATGGATGTGGACGATATGTGGTTCCAACAGGATGGTGGCACTTGCCACACAGCCAACGAAACAATGGCTCTTTTGGGCGACAAATTCAATGGCCGTGGTGGCGATGTCAATTGGCCACCAAGATCATGTGATTTGACACCGTTGGACTACTTTCTTTGGGGTTATTTGAAAGAAAAGGTGTACGTCGATAAGCCAGCAACAATTCAAGAGCTAAAGGATGAGATAATTCGGCACATTAACGGCATAGAACCTCAATTATGCCTCAGCGTCATCGAAAATTTGGACCATCGGATGGAGGTGTGCCGCCGAGGTCGCGACGGACATTTGGCCGATATTTTGTTCCATACATAATTGAACTACACCATATTATCATAATAAAAAGAAATTACAATAATTTCCAAAATAATTTGTGTTTTATTCAAAATCAACTTCGGCCCTTAAAATTTAACCACCCTTTACAAGTGCCGCTTTCAGTTCCGTGTAGGATTGGTATTGCGACTTTTCTGTTACCTACCCAGAAGGAAATACATTTTCTCGCATAGCTAGTAACGCATTTATTAATTTTCAAAAAATCGTTACCCAACATACCATCAGATGGTATCATCGTTTACTACGTGTAAAGTATATTCAATGTAAAAATCGGTAAAAGTCAAGTTTACGGTAATCGTACCTAAAGTAGAAACAGTATTGGAAGTGACACCGGTAATATGAATTATATCGTTCGTATTTATAGAAAATTGTTTATCAATGCTAGAAATTTTTATTAAAGAAATGTCGGCTTGCGTGTCGACTAAAAACGTGCAAAATTTGTTTGACTCGTTAATCTGTAATTCGATAAAGTCAGAGTAATTTAAATTTAAACAGTATATGCCTTTTGTTGCAGAAAAATTATTTAATTATCTGTCTCTTCCGCCCTCAGTGTTCGCGCCTGAGGGGCGTTCGCGTTGAAAGCGTGCACATTAGCGTTATTTCTGGAATTTTGACGTCCATTATTAGTAGTATTGTTATTGCGATTTCTATTGTTTGCTGACCGATTGCTATTATTGTTAAAATTGTTGCCGTTACCCCTTGAATTGTTGTTGCCGTACCTATTGTTGTTACCGTTATTGTTGTATCTACCAAAATTACTGTTATTGAACCTATTATTGTTGTTATTGTATCTATAATTATTGTGACCTCGAAAACTAACTCGAAAACTATTTGCTCTTATCGGTCTAGTTCTAAACGCTAACACTTTCCGTTCTTTAACCTCATTATCGCGCTCTATTATCATCTTCGCGACAACGTCTTTTGAATCATGGAAGGTTGACGATGCTAAAATAGATTTCACCATGTCCGATCGGCAGTTGAGCCTACAAACGTTAATTGTCTGCTCAACGGCCACCTCATGGGCTTTTGCTTGCGTCATGCCTTCGATGATCAGCGAACGTTCCAACGAATCCGATAATTCTTCCACCTGTTTTGCAAATTCCGCATAACTGTTCTTATTTATTTTTAAAGCTGCTATTTTTCCTGCGACAACTTTGGAGTTGTCCGGCTTTATTTTGCTACATAGCGCTTCTTTGATCTGATTAATTGAATTTATTTGTTGAAAGTTGAATTTAGAGTCTTATCGATAAAGGAGGCAAGTGAAAGTGGGTCACCGCTGTAGTTTTCTCTTATTATTGAGGCACACAAACTTAAAAATGATCTTTTTTGTTCGGGAGTTGCCATTGCGATGCTGTGCTCGAAAATAAATCTAAGTTAGGTAAACTTTCGAATCCTAAAAAGTCTTCACGGATATAAAAGTAATTGCTTTTGTTAACTATGCCAGTCGGCCATTCGTCGGTAAATTCTTCAAATTCTGTTAAAGTGGAACAAACGTCTTCCTTAATTACCTCAGAGAAATCCTTTGGCAATTTAATATTGCAATTAATTTTTTCAAAACATTTAAGAAGTTGTTTCCTACACCGTAACAAACTTTCAATCACCGATTCTGGCTTATCTCGCTTCTCAAAATGCAAATTCACTTGTCTTAGTATGTTATTGTATGCTTCCACTAAATACTTCTTATATTCATCTAGCTTTTTTTGTTTTGATGTTATAGATTTTTTTGTTTTGATGTTATAGATTTTGTAAAATCCGTCTACAAATTTTTGAAAAATTATTACGCGAATCTTTAAACACTGTGTCAAAATCTGACATTTGGGAACCCCGCGAAGCAAAAGAAAAATTCTATATTTTTATATTATTGTCAAACAAGTACTTAGCAAGTTCCTTACTAAAATCATGCGGAAGAAAACAAATCGAAAAATGCTTGAAGTTTTATAAGTTGAAAAATACTTATGTCTTTTTTTTCAAACGGTCATCGGCTGCAAGCTGAAAATTTTCATGCAAAAAGGGGGTTTCATGCAGTGGGAATATCGGGAATTGTCGTGCAGTTCACATGCAAGGCAAAAGAGCTTAAGTTGTTTTCAAATGTTTTAATGTATGTATTTAAGAAAGTTTTAAATTTTGAGATATATAGGGATTGTACCACATGTACATCGGTATATGGCAAAATCTTCTTAAATTTATAACTTTGACTGTGAAAGCAACTTTTTTTTAAATTGAATTGGTATCTGCGCACTTATAACTAATAGTAATAATATTTAATTAGATATTTGAAAAAGTGAATTAAATCTATTAATCTTAAAGTTCAAGGAATAATAAGGAAAATTGTTTGTTTGTAGCAAGTAACCGTAGTTTGTAATTAATAATATTTAATTAGATATTTGAAAAAGTGAATTAAATCTAATAAAAATTGTGTGTTTGTAGCAAGTAACCGTAGTGGGGATTGAAAAAAGGTTTCCAGTAAGGGAATTGTATGAAATGTGAATATTAATACATTTATAAAATTTTATGTTTGAATATTAATATTTTGAAAATGTAATTTCTTGAAAAAGTTTATGCATGAGTCGCGTCTTATACGCAAAAAATTAAAAAAATTCACCGAATCAATCACGTAACTTACATATATCAATATGAAAATGTATGTATCTAATATAGAAAAGGTTAAATCGCTTATAATATATAAAATTTTAAATCGCTTATATATTTAATATAGAGAAGGTTAATTCAAAGGTCGTTTGTACCATTTGTACTGTAATAACAAATTTTAAATCGCTTACATATTTAATATAGAATTCAAAGGTCGTTTGTACCATTTGTACTGTAATAGCACATTTTAAATGTGTAAATCATATGTATTTAGTGGAATTCGCTTTTCCGCTAAGAGGTTTCAAATTTAGACTAATTTTTTTTTTGTGTAATGAATTTTGAAACCCTTTTGCAAATAAATTTCTAGAAGCCTTCAAATTTTTAATTCAGAAATCAAAAATTATTATTGTTTTTTTTTTCTTGGTGCACTGTGTGCCTACTAATGCTTATAAGTATATCTATGCAAAAGAAAAATATATGTATGTGTATACATATTATAATACATATTAATGTATGTTAAAAATGAAAAATTTATATATATATGTATCAGCTGAAAGCACCCGTCTTGTTTCTCCGTTATCCCATGCCGCTGTCTAAAAAAAATCTCCTTGTGTTGTTTGCATAATAAATACCGCTATCTTGCTGCCTCCCGCGCTGCTGTCTCAAAATTATGTTGTTGCTAAGTCGCAACTGTACCTGTTGTCGTATATCCCGCGCCGCTGTCTCAATTGCTGTTGTTATCGTTTGTGATGCTTTGCTGCGGTATAATTTGAGTGGCGCGGTTACGCCGTTATTTTGCTGACGTGGGTTTCAGTCATCCGTCTTGCAGTACTTGCAATATGCCGTTTTATGTGGCGTTATACTGCTTATGCAGTATTGGTGCTGGTGGTGGTGGCAGGGCTTTCCGTTATGTGGCAAAAAACGTTGTACATATATGCAGCGTGCCGTTTTGTGTGGCACTTTGCAGATATTGTATTGCTGACCGTTTTGGTCGACCGCAATAAAATTTTCCTCGTCAATTGTAATGTACTGTATGAATTTTTGTTTGGTAGCTACGCCTGCCGTCCAGGGTGCTAGGCAAACTTTTTCATTTTCGTGCTCATGGTCACGGTCGGCATGTGCTTCTGCACGTGCAGCCGCCTGCCCACTCATATATAGATATATGTATTTTTCCCTACACCACTCTCGCTTACCCAAAAACTCCGCTTTGGTACCCAACTCTGCACACGCTGCTGCTCGTTCTGCTGATGCTGGAATTGCCTGTTCCCGTGTATGCGTCGACCTCCAATGGTATTAGCGTAAATGACAGCCACTGCGGGAATCGCTGTTTGCCTTATGGTACGTAGGCTTGCTCCAAAAAACAATATTAACTTTTATCAAAAAAAAACTACAACTAGTTACACACGCGTAACTACATTCGCTTTAAAGTGATTAAGAAAAACGACTTGTTCTTTTTAAGTATAAATTTTAAAAAGTAACTTTAATTAATAAACGTCCGATGTGTTGAAATGCTAATAACGAATTGAATTTTTCGTTTTTCCCAAACTGACGCCTTAGCTCAAGTGGACGAGAAAATAACTGTTCTCTGCAGTAGTGCCAAGTTTACGACAGTGCTGAATAGCGCTGCCACATCGCTAAGGTTACCTTACACTACCATTTCCCAAGGTTTCGAAGAAATTGAAAGAGTACTTGGATATTATTGCTTTCTTATTTTCTGACGGAGCCTTGCCCTTATATTATTAGATCAGCATCGACCACACTCACACAATTACATTTTGCGCATGAGTTGAAAGCAAAAAAGCTCATCCATACACCCAAAAAAATCTGCAAACGTAACACGTTTAATTTTTACTAAGAGCTTTAATAAATTTTAAAGTATTGTAATTCTGTAAATATGTAAGTACCCTGCAGAAAATCTGACTAGCTCAGAACTAGCGTAGAATTAGACCTTTTGCCGACAGTTCTAGTTCTAGCTTAATACCCAAATAATGCTTTCAACTGTCCATTTTTACACGGCGATGTCATTGGCGGTGGCAATTTTCGCCCAGTGCATTACTTTGCAACTACTTTTTAACCGATTCCGTTTTGGGCAGTTTTTTTTATAAGAAAACGTTTTTGGATATTTTTTTCCGTTTTTCTTTTCTTTTACAGATTCCATGTTGGTTACATATTTTATAAAAAAAAAATTTATTGTAAGCGGCACGCTACAAATTAAATTTATTAAATCTGAAAACTCACAACTGCCTCCACCGCGTTTTGAACATGCGACCAACGATGCTTGAGTCGGAAGTCTTCTCGGTGAGCTACTTTCATGCTGTATGAGAAGTAGAATTTGTACACTTACACCGCAAGTTTCAACTGCCCTGCTCTGCATCCCTTTTGCACAAATTCAGAGATAGTTCTGAAATATGTAGTTCGGAACTAGCGCTTTGCCAGACTGTCTCAAATTTTACTGCAGGGTATGTATACGTGTACGCATAAAAGTCTAAACAGAACCAATTCGCTGAGAGAATTTCGTCGGGCGGAGCGATGCCGTCGGGTGACATTCGCTGCAACATTTCGCCCAGTAAAACAGAACCGAAACGAAATTCGCATCAGCGGATTTACAAATAAAAAACATAAAAATACAAAAGCTAAAAGATGAATACTCAAATTGTCCTATTCTTCTCCTTCTTGATAATTACTTGCTCGAAAAGTAAATTATTTTATCACTGATAGCTGATTTTGCCGACCGGCGGCAGCGGCAAAATTAAAAATAAATCTACTCTCGCCGAATTTCGTTGACGAACTTCGTCCTCTCTTTGGTTGTGTGCAATCTCATACACTGCAGCGTGTTTTAATTTTGACAGCGAACTTTCTTCCGACGAAATTCGCACAGCGAATTGATTCTGTTTACAGTTTAATGGAGCGGCCGGAATAGCGACGAGAAAAGCGAAGAAACCCGCGAAGAGAACAAAAGCAAAATCACTTTGACCTCGACACCTCGCTTGAATTCTATGTGCTGACAATCTACACACTTTGTATCCTTGTGTACACGCCGCTTTCTTTCTCTTTTTCCTTTTTTCTATGCTCTATCTTCCTGCTTACTCATGTAACGAAATCAGTTTTAAAAATCTCACTCTACATTTGTGGCATCGCCGCTTGAGAAGTTTCACTTCAAAAAGAGGCGCGTGCAGCCGCGTTTACGTGATAGAAGTGAAACTTTTGTAAAAATTTGCTATGCACCTTAATAAAAAACCCAAACCCACTTTAGAAATCAGAACAGACATTAGATCCAGCTATCGCCTTATCAAGAGAAAAAGTATAAACAGAATCAATTCGCTGAGCGAATTTCGTCGGGCGGAGCAATGCCGTCGGGTGATATTCGCTTCACGGTTGCCACAGATGGTTCATTTGTACCAAATCTGGTACATGGTTTTCCGCTGGGTACATTGGTACATTTCATCTAACGACTCAAAACCTTGAGTAATTTACCTTTTTAAACAGTACATTACGATATTATATAAAATTGAAACCCTGTGTTGCTCGTTTATTGTGAATATATTTGTTCGAGTTTACAGTAAATGTGATTTCGCGCATTAATGAGCAGTGGGACGCCTTACAGCTCTACTTTCATTCTTGTTCATAAGAAGTAAATGTCGTTAAGTCTATTGAGCTTGCAAATATTATGTTGGATCATGAGATTAAATTATATATGTTTTTCTTACCTTATGTTTTAAAAATAATAAATAATCTTAACAAGGAATTTCAATGCGAAAATGTAAGGCTGCATTTTTTGTATGACAGAATTGAAACATTCTTTAAATTAATACGAAGCAACTATAGGAAAAGTAATTTCCAAGATTTGTGAGTACTCTACTACTCTTTTAGTTATTTACACATCGATTACATATTTATTGGTTCCAAAGCTGACAGTTTCTTAAAGTCAGATACATTTACCGATGCGCAAAGTCTTAGCATAAAGTTAAATATCCGCAAATTTTATATAGAACTTTTAAAGCAAATTCAAAAGCGATTTGATTTTGGAAGGGAAGATATTAAAAATTTAATCATAATCACTCCTAGTGAAGTTCTTTTCGAAAATGAAGTTACAATTCAGCCTTTACTTAATGAATTTTCACATTTTGTACTAGGTGATCCTGATAGCATTTTAAGTCAATGGAGGCAATTAGGCAAGGCGAATTTATACAAGGCGGTAGCAACATTAGAAAAACAGCGATCTCATGTATTTTGTATAGCGGGTGGAATGCCAAAATCTCAATTCTCCGCAAAGTTTACATGTATTTTGTTTTAGCGGGTGCGCTGTCAAATCAGTAAAAGCAAAAACAAAATACATAAGAGGCGAATGAAAAAAGAAGAGATCAGCTGATCAAGTAACACCACCTTGTATGAATTCGCTTTGCAATTACGGCTCGCAAAATTAGATTTCGAGAGTTGTACGGACATTTCAGAATTCTGGAAAAAAGTTTCTGCTATAAAGGATGGGCTTGGAAACCCCTGTTTTAAAGAACTCGTTGAATTTGTAAATGCTTTAATGTCATTGCCTCATAGCTCGCCAGCTGTGGAAAAAAAGTGTTTTGATCTCAGCCTTGTTAAAACTAAACTTATAAATAAACTAGAAATGAAAATTCTAAACAATATATTGCTTGCGAAAGAACTAAAAAAAAAACCAAACACAGGCCCATGGTATTTGGCCAGCTAAATATTATTTTTAAAACAATACAAATATGTAATATAAATTTTTTGTAAAATGAAAGAAAATTATCTCAATTCGTATTTAAGTAATGGTTAAAAAAATACAAATCGATTTATTTATGTAAAATTTTTGTTTTTAAGTTTAATGCACAAAAATTAAGTGTAATAAATGAAAGCACTTTCTTCACTCGTACACCAAGGGCAAACTATTTGGGGGACACACTCACCACTTCTTTCGAACTTTTAAAATAAAAGTAATACTTTTTGGGTAGCAATATCAAAAAAAAAAACTTTATTGCAATAGAGTTAGCGGGTTGTAGCAAAAATACGTATATTCGGTTCGATAATCGCCAAATCGTGTTCTGTTTTATGTTATGTGGCAATTCATATATGAATGTGCATGTGTGTGTGTGTATATGTATATGTATACGTGGGTGGAACGGGCCGTGGTGAGTGGGCGATTAGGCAGGGTTGCTGCTGCTTCGCGGAGCCATTCACAATAGAAATAGGGGGTAACAGCTGCGCTCATTTAGCCACAGTTTAAAAAGTTTGTTGAAATAAAATTTATTTAACCGATTCAAGTACATATCTCAATTTTATGATATTATAAATAAATTAATTGTATTCGGTAAAACTGATTTACTCAACAGAATAAACATACATAAGTACAAAGTATATGTACTAAATGTCAGTGAATTCGAAAAAGAGGTATAATGGTTTGATCGGTACATTTTCTCCTCACTTGGTACATTTTAGGCTAAAAACTGGTACAAAATGAAAATTGCTTGTGGCAACCGTGATTCGCTGCAACATTTCGCCCAGTAAAACGGAACCGAAACGGAATTCGCATCAGCGGATTGACAAATAAAAAATGTAAAAATACAAAAGCGAAAAGATGAATCCTCAAATCGTCCCATTCTTCTTCCTCTTGATAATTATGTGCTTGAAATGTAAAGAAACAAAGCTATTTTATCACTCATAACTTTTCTGTTGACCGGCGGCAGCGGCAAAATTAAAAACAAGTAAAGAAGTCTAAGTTCGGGAACATTAAATAGCCGACGCACGATGATGAAATCTACCGTTACGTAGTAAACATCATCGATAATATGCTCCGTTAAACTTAAAGAAATAATTAGCTCTGTTTGGTAGAAATCGATAAAACGGTTACCGATGTAAACTTAAGTATTGGGTTAATCCCAAAAATTGGCGTACTCCAGCAACATTCGATGGTTTGGGGAAATTGTGAATGCATTTAGTCCCTTCATCTCCCGGACTTATGCCTCTGTTACATATGTTGTGTCCTAGAAATTTTACGTTTTTCCAGAGAAAATTATATTTAGACGGTCTAAGCGTGAGACCACATTGCCGAATCGTCTCTAAGATTTCTTGTAGAACAATCTTGCCTTCACTCACAGTTGGTGTTGCTATGATCATTTCGTCTACATAGCTGACTTGCTCTCGATGACGTATTCTTGATGTTACCTTGGTGATCATTTCCTGGAAATACATTGACCAGACCAAACGGCATGACGTTGTATTCGAATAATCCGTCATGCGTAAGGAATGCGGTATACTTCTTGCTGCCTTCTTCCGTTGGAGTTTGGTAGTAGCCGGATGTCATGTCGAGTGTGGCGAAAAACTTGCCATCAGTTAGCTTAAAAAGTTGCTCTTCTACAACTGGAATTGGGAAATTCTTCCGTTCAGTAACCGCGTTCAATGCCCTGTAGTACCAAAAGTGCCGATGCCGCGTGAGGTGATGCTTTAGGACGAATTATTTTATAGGCCAATAAATTGTTTTGAATCTTCGTTAGCTCTCTTTGTTGTGATAGTAGAACCTGACAGCGTTTTCGACTATTGGACCCGGTATTGTAACTTTAATTTCCATCGTGGTGGTATTACATCTACCCAACGTTGACAAATCTTCAGCGAAACAATCTTGGTATTCATGTAAAAGCGTTTGTACATCAGTTCGCTGGGCATCGTTGAGCTGATCGTTAATTTTAAACGTGTCCGATTTAACTTGTAATTGGAAAGATCCATTGTCAATGACCAAGCGTTTATTTTGGCCACACAGTACATCTCGACCTAATAAGAATTCGTAACCAAGCGCGTTATCTGGAACTACATATAAGCTTGCGTTGACATATTCGTTGTTTATCTGCAATTCGACTTCGGCCCTTCGCGTAGACTCAACGATCGATCCACCAAACCCTTTAAAACGCTTATAAGCCAGGGCGCATTGAATAGTGGTTGGTATTACAGCTTCGCTTATTAGTGAGTGGTCGCTGCCTGTGTCGACCAAGGCGTCGTACGATTTACCCTCAATAGTGATATGTTGTATTATAGGTGGATCTTGTGAAGTTGACTTAGACTCCTCGATTTCTGCTATATTTTGTTTCGTATTTACGCGACAATCTTTTGCATCATGGCCCACTTTTGAGCACTTGTTGCAGCGTTCTTTCTTTTGTGTCATGTCCGTATTCGTTACAGTTAACACATTTCAACGATCTTGGCGGTTGTCCAACACTTCCTGTACATGTGTTTGTTTTAACTGTTGGGGCTGCGTTTTACTGTGCAGTAGCCGGTGATTGAATTGTCTGCAGATTTTCCAATGATTGCAGCAATTCATTGCTGGTATTCAGGTTGATTGTTAGTAGCGTACGTGTCGTCTGAGCATCGCTTATACCGTTGATGGTATAAAAGTTAATGGACGCATCGTCCAATTTACCACGTCTTCCGAGCGTCAGCAACGAGTACTAATACTCTATAAACGTCCCTTTTGGTTTCCGTTTGCGTCGGCCAAGTTCCCTGTGGATTTCCGCAGAGTTTACTACACACGGAAAATATTTTAACAGCATACTCACAAAATCCTTCCAAGACTGGAACACTGGTTGCGGATGAAGCCAATTTTTCGCTACACCTACAAGTTTGGATTGCACCGCAAAAAGTAGCAAGTTGTCGCTCCACAGGTATGCTCGTTGCAGTTGATCAGCTTTAATCACAAACTTTTGGGCTGTGATTAACTTCTTCAGTGGAGCGAACTCTGGTAATATTCCAACGATGTCTTGAATATTGTAAGTTGATGCCTGTTGTGTTCTTGCCCATGAGCTGGATTCCCATGGTGTCTCAACGAGTTGTGGTATACTAGCGGGTTCTGCTGTTACTTGTTCTGCATTTAGCATTTGCATTGACATTTCTAATTCAGTGATCATATATTTTAATTCATTGATGGGTATTTCCCATGGCTCCTCTTGCTCGACCTCGCTGGCGTCAATTTCATCAGAGCCAAGAGCGTCCATTAGTGTTGCAACTTTGTGTGCTTTGTTTCCAGTTGCCGAAATATTCGTGTTTCGCTTAACTTATTTAATTGCGACACGTTTAAAGAATCTATCTTTATTCGAATATTGACAAAAAAAAATGTTAATAGTTATTTTACAAGCCGTTGCTTGAACAATCCAAAATTGCTCCTTTCCGTAGCCATTGCTTGCCAAAAATCAACTGTCTGTGCTGTTGGATATGCCGTTGACAATACCTCCTTTGCCCAAAAATAACTATTTTTCCATTGAAACAAGAAAAGTTTAAATAGCGGCGAATCAGCTGCACTTGATAGGAGTAGATTGTATAAGGAAATGGATTAGCAACAACAGCTTTCGGGGTGTACATATCACAGTGGTTAGCGCTGCTGGCTTTGTACATCGATGATGCAGGTTCGATCCCTGCTGAAGTCTAGAAAAAGAAGTCTGATGAGGAGATGTGGTGATCTCCGAAATAGCAGCTATAACTTCTACCGCTTAGACTGTGTTGTTTTTTCCACTTTTCCTAAAAACAAATCGTGGTACAAAGCTCAATAACCTTGTTAAGAAATAAATATAATTACGCCACAATAATAAAAAACAAAAGAAATAGTTTGGGATGAGCCTGCCTAAATCTATGCAATTATTCCATATAATTAATGTATAGAAAATAACCATAGCAATCACCCTGTTCAAGTCTAAATAGCGGCGAATCAGCTGCACTTGATAGGAGTAGATTGTATAAGGAAATGGATTAGCAACAACAGCTTTCGGGGTGTACATAGCTCAGTGGTTAGCGCTGCTGGCTTTGTACATCGATGATGCAGGTTCGATCCCTGCTGAAGTCTAGAAAAAGAAGTCTGATGAGGAGATGTGGTGATCTCCGAAATAGCAGCTATAACTTCTACCGCTTAGACTGTGTTGTTTTTTCCATTTTTCCTCAAAACAAATCGTGGTACAAAGCTCAATAGCCTTGTTAAGAAATAAATATAATTACGCCACAATAATAAAAAACAAAATAAAAAAAATTATTTGTCCTTTGTCGTAGCCAACTGCGCTTGTATCGTTTTACCACCCGTCTCCACAGCCAAAGTTTTTATCTTGATAATGTTATCAGACAATATTTTGCCAAATGGAGACTGCATATTGCTCTTGGCAAGCAATAATTATCAGAAGTTTTATCTTGATAAATATTGCCTGCCATGAGCTGTCAATCTGCTAATTTGAGAGCCAATTTTTCATTTTAAAGAAAGCGTGTTGGTATTAACATCGTAGAAATTTTGATATTAAATAAAACTAAAAACTTTTCTCTATGGGATTATTTTTATTGTGTGTTAGGAAATTATTCAGTACGTTTTTTCGGGTTATTTAATTTCTTAACTCTAAAATATGGAGATTGTTGTCTGGTGGCTTCATGTGGCAAATGCTTTTATCAAGACTAGGGTGAGCGTCTTGTCGTTGTCATGTATCTACATCAGTGTCCGCCAAACACTTTCCTGTGAAACGAACTATATTCGGCTTCTCACATGTACACAATCGGCTTCTTACACGTATACAATCCGAACATCAACAGAAAGAGTAGAAGAGCAACAAATTTTATTTAGTTGCA
>JAPVRG010247516.1:0-10658 GCA_029783565.1 Rhagoletis cerasi
GGTTACAAAGAGATCCAAGTCATTTCGGACATTGTAGTGCCATCTATTGACCGGGCAATAAACGTACTAAATGCATTTACCCATAATTTACAATAAGTAATTAACTTTAACCTTAATTATCTCAAATAAATGTCAGACGTACTTAGATCCTTTTGATTCTAACCCCTTCATATATAATACATACATTATATATTTGCACCACTTTTACTAATTTCAAAAATTGAGACATCAGATTAAAGAGATTGGCCTGTAGATGGGCAATGAGCTTTTATTTATTAAAGGTATAACATTTTTTGATCAAATGAAAAACCGTCACCGTGCGCCTCTACACTCAAAAAAGGCTTTACGGATTTAGATTAAATTTGGCACACGATTCGCTTGTCAGAGTTATGATTAAAATTTTGAATATATTTTAGGTTTTTGAAGAGGGTTGTCACCTGTTTAAAAAGTTGAATTCAGTTTTGGCTTCATCTCAGTATTGTATTTTTTGGAACAATCTCAATGATTTCACAAGCTTTCAGAGAATACATACTTCGATCACTTTGGAAAATTGTAAAAGTAGTAAACGATTTTGAGTATTCTGAACTGTAACCATATTTGAAGGCAAGTTGAAGTAATTTATGAAATTTTTTGATACTTATAGAGAGCAGTAGTACCAAGATTTACTTATTTAAAATCATATCTATTTATTTACGCATGAACGGATAAAAGAACAACAAAAAGAAACTCCGATGCTTTTTCTACCAATTCGGCCAACAAAGAAGGAAGAGAACTCTTTTTCAATATGTCAACCAAGTAGTGAGTATTTTTATGCTAACAAGCAACTAATGCATTACGTTGTCACTTACAAGTTACAACACATACCTACACACACGCACCAACGTAAGCCACCTGCCGGCAGCGTAGAAACATTTGCTAGAGGACAAAAACCAAAACCAACAAAAAACACAAAAATATACGAAAAATCACTAACAATATGTGCACACAACTATAATGCAACAATGCCAAACCCACAAAAGTGGTAGAAAAAAAAACGCAGACAATAAAATCCAAGCAAAAAGAAAGTGCATAAAAATGCGAGTATCTTACAAAAGAAAAGAGCAGCAACAAATAGTAAAAATAAAAATAAAAACGCAAAATAGTGCAGCACTAATATAATATCTATGTTTGTATGTATGTGCATATGTACACCAGTAGAATAGAAAAAAACGCCACTTCTGCCACATTGTGTCGCCACATTTTCAAGTGTCAAACGAGCAAATTGCATACCATGTTCTGGCTGGCTGGTGTGTCGGTAACAATCGGTGGTTGTTATTGGTGCCCGTTGGCATTGCTGTGCGATGCTGCTGTTGTTGCTACGTTGCTCCAGCTTCAACTCCAGCCAAGTCGATTTACATGTACTTGTGGGCGTACTTCAGATAACTGAAATTCCACGCACTGGCAAATGCAACAAGAGCAAGCGCGTTGAAAATAGCAAGTGGTAGGTGTGAAGCGGGCCGCTGCGGCGGGCGGTTGATCAGTCGGGAGCAGCTAAGTGACTCAACTCAGACATACCAGACAAGCGGCAGTGCGTTTGCGAATTCTACGCCGTCGTTGACGATGGTGCTGCTGCTGCTCTGGCAATCAATGTTGTCGTTGTTGTTATTGTACGTAACTAGATTTGTTCTGACTGACGATTTGTTGTTGTTGTTTTTAACCACAACAGTGGCGGCTATTGAATTAGAATAATCAAAAACGTGTGGTGGGCCGAAAAATCAAAACCGATTTGTCAAGCACTCGAGAATAGTTGTCCATGTTTGCCGGAAACATATGTACAGAAGAGTTAAAATAACAGGGCACCGTTTGTCTGACTTAAAAATTTGTCCTTTAGCCTAGCGAACGTCGGAAACTTATAGAGAAAATTCTCGGTACTTCAGGAAAAAAATTCCCTGCCGCACTCAGCCTAGAACATCACAAAGAAACGGTATCCATACGAGCTCTACGTTATTATCGTAGATTTATTCAAAGTGCCACGATACTAGAGCAGATAATCTGATAGTGGGTTTAAGATCCATAGGATAGGATAGGTTAAGGTGGTTGCCCAAAGCGCTAAAAACGGTAACTGCTAAACATTAACGAAAAGCGCTGTGCGCCAAGAACTAATTTTTGTAGGCAGCAGATTCCAATCTAGGAGAGCTCTTAAAGGGTTGTTTAAAAGTGAGACCCAATACCGTCATATCGTTAAAGCAGGACAGCTTAAAATAAAGTGTTGGGGTGGTTCCACTTCAACCTTAGTTTAGTCGAATGAACCAATGGAATAGTGCCGCACCAGTAAGCTCCCAGTAGTGGCAGTTACAGCTTTGTGGGTCCCAGAAGATACCTTGACTGCCTTCGGTACGCCTTCGTCCAGAAAAACTATGCATTTGTGTATGCCCGGATTTTCGTTTAGAACTCGCTGAACTGACATAAGCCCAATCTAATTCACCATTCACAGACACACTCTGTGACCTGATACCCCTGTACTCTAACTAGGAAAACTCAGAAGTAAGCGATAGACATATCGTCTATTCCCTTCTCTGTGAGCGAGCCCAATGGCCTGATTGCCGTTGGCCGCCAGGGTTGAGGTTTGTCTACATTTTTGATGTTGCGCCTTTCGACTGCCGTAGCCATCTGACTGCTCATTAATGACAGCTATAACTACCTGGGAAACAATACTACTGTTATCATGAGATCTCCCTACAAAAGACCCTCCGCCGCCTCTTCCGTCATGCTTCGACCCATCCATATAGAGTTTACAGGTATCTCCCTCCAACTTCTGCCTTCCATGCATTCAACCCCATAGTAGATGTGAGTGGAGCTCATGGGTTTCAGCCTAGTCATGCAACGATCTGTGTTGTGTCATCCGTCAGTGAAATTTTTAAATGTATATCGACTTCACGACCATGTGCTGAGTGGTTTCGACCGACCTTTCCTAAATCAGCTATGTATAATATCATTCATGTTCTCGGTAGTCTACATTTGTAGCATTTTCGCCGAAAATTTTTAATAAATAAAATATTTCTACTACAACCGTGTCCGAGAGTTTCAGTAGCTTTCTGAAAATCAATTCCAAACAGTTTTGTTTGTTAATAGTACAAAATAATTATTTCAGATACCTTCAAAACTCTTCTTTTAAAAGTGACTATCTCCTGACCGGTAGTCTACAAATGCAGACAGCATATAACAGCGCGCAACAGTCAATTTTATCCACATAAAAATTAATATACTCATGAAGTTCGGGGCCAAATATAGTAAGACTGCGTTTTTAGTTTTTCTCTCTGGCGTCAGGATTTTTTTTAAAGGACTTCGAAATTTCAGGAAATGAGAAATTAAAAAATTATTTAAAAAGTTTCGGACAATGTAGAATAACAATATAGGTGCAATACCTATTCGTCCTTGTGCACCAAAAGATTTCTATCGAATTTCAACACAAAATTTTTTTATTTCTGCGTGTCGAAACATGTTTTTTGTAATTATGTATTGGCGTATGTGACTTAGGTAGGTCTTATGGAGACGAATTTTGTGTTTGGACAACAAGATACGAGTTTGCGACGCACATATTCTCACTTAGACTTTCGGTAAATGCTGGTTGATGAATAAAAGTTAATTTTTCTTCTCCTTCAATTTGTGCTTAACAATTTTTTTTTTTTTTTTTCAAACAAATATGTAAAAGTGTGCAAATAAGTATAAAAGTATGTTTACACGACAAGGCTCTTCTATTCTTGATTCGCTCTCCCATTCGTAATTGGCGCCCCGATCACGAACCAAAACACGTGATTCGCCCATACAAAATTTTGAGAGCGAACCACTTTATTGGTAGGTGATTCAGATCCAATCACCTTGCGAATCACGAACAAATCGTTGTCTTCTCTAATTTTTATCGGAAATGTATCAGCTGTCAGAGCAAAAGAGAATAGAAAAAACCAAAGCAAAGGAAGGGAGGAAATGAAGGGAAAAAAACAATCGAGAATGTGCCATGTAAACGGGGTGATTCGCCGTTCGTAAATTAGGGAGCGAAACACTTGATTCGTTTGTCGCATAAACGCAATTTAACAGTTAGCGTAACCGTGTTTGTTTTCAGATCTTTAAATGATTTTCCCTACAAATTAACGCTTGCTACAAATGTAGACTTCCGGCCGGATACTTAAGTTTTCAATCCTGAGCACATGAAGGATATGCAGATCAGCCAGCTTCTAAAAATTTTTGAGAAGAAACGAAGAGAGGCTTTGATTAGGGAGAGATATGGGAGCTTTTGCCGGCCTTCGATATAAATGTCACTGTGACCTCTCCCCAAGCTGTTCAGATATGCCCTCGCATTACGCAACTAGCATAATTTATAGCCAGCCATTGCGCCCATAGTTTAACAATTTTTAGGTACTTCCAACACTATCCGAATGTATTCACAGCGCTATTTTTCTTAACTTCGGTTTGAAGTTTTTTACCAAAGTACATTCAAAGTTGCTTTTTCGCAAAAACAAGAATACTTTTTTTTACCCTGCTTAAAGATACATCAATCAATAAAATCAAAGTTTTTATTTGCATTCCTACTTTCGCTACTTTTATATCCACTACTGTACATATACTTCCGCTGCTGCTGCTCTCACTTTGTGCGCCTGTACGGCGTATGTGCGCTGCTGTTGCTAGCAGGAATTTGCGAAAATTGTCACCAAGATTTAGACATGCAACATCTAGCATACCGATCAAGTGTAGCCGAGATGTGGCAAGTTATTGAACTTGTATGAAGTGCAAAGTGCGCGATCAACGCGCAAGTGGTATGCACTAAATTGCAACAGTGTTAATGTAACGATGGCAAAAAAGATGTACACAGGTAGGTACTACATACATAAATATGTGTGATCACTTGACAACAGGCAAGCTGGAAAGTTGTTGTTGCCAGCCAGTAAGCAAGCAACAAAGGATCGAATTGTCTTTTTGAAGTAAAATATTTATGAGTGCTTTTTGAATGCATCAATTGGGTGCAAAGAAATATTTTTAAAGTCGCTGTGGTGGCATTAACAGTCAACTCATCAGGCGAATGCAACAACGATGGAAAATAAAATAAGAAAAAAGAAAAAGGCGTGAGTTAAGAGCAACCTGATTTGGCCATGCGCTGCCACTCAACAACGAACCATTTGGTGTACTGCCGCCTGGAGGCTTATCAAATATCGTATATCCTGCGCGACAACAACAAATATGTGTACAAATTTGCGCAGCTACAGCGATAGTGAGCACCAAGCAGCAGCAGCTACAGACGCAGCCGTCCCGGCAGCAACATTGATGGCTACAAAGGCAACAGCAACAACCAGAATCACGATATATGCGTGTCATTATTGTTGCTGTGACCATGACAACAAATAAACTACCGCTTGACATTTGGCAGTGTTGGGAAATCAAAAAATTTTCAATGGACAAGGGACAGCGCGCGACACTTGTGGCAAGAATGGACGCGCCAGCGCCTCTGCGCAAGCTAAACACCATTGGCGTCGCCAACACCACCACCATCACCACCTACAACCACAGTTAGAACTGCAATGTGCAACAGCTGAAGCACTCAACATTGTAGCTGTTGTTGTTGTCCTTGCTGTTGCCGATGCCACTCGCCATGATGGGCAGACACTTTATGGGCTTTTGTAGGCAGCCAAGCCAAGTCAAACGAAGTCCAGCGCGAACGTTCTTTTTTCTTTCACTTTGAGTCACACATTAAATGTGTCCGTCCGTCCGTTCGTTGGTCCATGCACTGCACTCCACTGCTCTGCACTGCACTCTGTAACGCTTGTCACCACAAATGTATGTATTCATTTCCAAAGGGAATAACTTATGTACGCTTCGGGTACAATAAATTCTTTTGCAGAAAATGTCAATTAGGCGCGCGAGTGCGACTTCGAAGCGAGATTTTTTTGCCACAAACATACAAAATAACAAATCAACAAAAAACAAAAAAAAAAAACAGCAATAGAAACAACAAAATAACAACATGGTGCATTGTCGATGCTGCACTACAATCCCACAATCAATTGTTGGCGCTGTTGCTGCTGCAAGTGTCATACGCTTTGTTGTATGCTTTTTTCTTGGTATTTTTCGATGTTGTCCCGCTTGTAAGTAGGTACGAAAAGGTTGCTTATTGCAACAGCTAATGCCACCATTACAACACTGGTTGTTGCTTCTGCCATTGCTGGCTGCCACATGATAGTGTTATTTGAGGTATTACTCCAATACATTGGTTGCACCGGCAAGCGCAAGGCATCACTTACATGCATTTAAGGTAATGCAGCTGGTGTTCAAACCAAAGTTATTGTTTGCTTTTTTTTTTGGTTGCTTCTTATTGTGGGTGCAATGTTTTCTGCTTATCGGGAGAGCAAATGCCTTGTATGAAGCTAAGCCTAATTTTATTTAAATATATAAAAATCTTAAGTGAAAATTTATGTTTAAGAAGCCGATTCTCACAACAAGATTTTTGCGCTTAAGTACTCAAGCAGTGCCCTTTCCTCAATGAACTTCTCAGAATTAACTTATATGCATTGAGAGCCCCAGTCACTTAGGTATATGGAGGCCCCGCAGCATATTTTTTAAAAGCATGTTTTAACAACACATAGCGACCCCAATGGCAACCGACTTCTCTAAAAAGGTACGCTCTTTCTTTCAGTGAGCGGAAAGCAAAGCCAAGGTAGTTGAGTGACATGCCAAGCTTTATTCACTCTGCGTTGTTGTTGCTAAAATGAACGCATGTGATGGTGTACGACAGTATCCCATCAGCACCCCAAGTAATACCTTTCAATTCAGCTTTCTGAAGCATTCCACACAAGGATTTCGCCTTTCGTTCCATAGCCATGCCTAATTGTGTCCCAAGATAATTAGGGAGCGGTATGTGCCTTGTGTGATTCCCAGTAATAAGTTTACCGCAGTTTTTTTCTTGGCTTATTAGTACATTTATTGCGTTCAATTCCTTTGCATCCTGGCACTAAGTAAATAGCGTATCGTCCACTTACGCAGACCTTGTCTAATATATTCCTATTTCACCTTACACAAAGCAAGCTTTTTATAGTAGCCAAGGTTTTTGTATCCGGCCCAAACCGACAAACCGTACCAAATACACTTAAATAATTGAGCAAATTTATTCATTCGCTTGCGAGAGTAGTAACTATTTTTCGTGAGCCTTTTTAATTTTCGTAGTCGTGTTGAAACTAATCTGAAATATGGCATAAGTTACGGTATTTGGCAAAGCAGAAGAAATATAATGGCAGAAAATTGTGCGGTATTCAGGGCGCAGCTTTTGCAGGTGAGTTTTATTGAAAAGCTTGTTCGACTGAAGAAAATTCTAGGTATGAAATGGGGCCTACGACCTGATCTTATGATATGAATGTATAAGGCGGTGATTCGCCCAATTATTGCATACGGTTCGCTGGTTTGGTGGAAAGCGCCTAACATAGTGCCTTGAGGTTGAGGGAACTTAGATTGTTCTCTTTCAACGACCCAAGCATTCGGAAAAAGTCTGACTACATCTGCCCTTCGCTTATCTTCAAGAAAAACTTCGGCACGATGTTTCCACCAAGAAAGGAGTGGAAGGAGCCTTTTTTTACTGAACGCTTTGAAGTATCCATTTTTACTGATGGCTCAAAAATGGGTTGTGAAGTAGGGGCGGGAATTTTCTCAGCTGACCTCCAAATCGAAGAGTCTATTCGACTACCGAATTCGGGCAGTGTTTTTCAGGCAGAGGTATTTGCCATCAAATAGGCGTGCAAAATAATTCTAGCCTCGAAGCTAGCCGGAACCAGCATTGCTATCTTATCGGATAGCCAGGCAGCGATCAAGGCACTTGGCTCTGCAAGCATCACATCCAGCATAATAAAACAGTGCAAAGAGAACGTTATGGGTTAAGCTCATTGGCATGCCGTTGCATTGATCTGGGTACCGGGGCACAGCGGAATACATGGCAATGAGATGGCCGATGAGCTAACTAGGGTCGGCTCTGGATGTTTGAGAGGCAGAAGAGGTTCTTTTACCTCTGAGCTATATCAAGAGCCACATCTCTTAGCACTGGAGAAAGGTAGCCAATAGTGGGTGGAAAGACCTACAATTATGTAGGGTCTTAAGGAGTCTGTGGCCCATCCACTGCGAAAAACGTACTGCACTTCCTCATCAAACTCAGCAGGAGGGATTTATCTCGATTAACTGCCGTGCTGCAAGACTAGGACTGGAACACAACATCTCTTGTCGTAGTTGTAATTCGCCAGATGCGGAAGAAACGGCGGAGCATCTGCTCTGTAGCTGCCCAGTACTATGTAGGACTAGAATCAGGTTTCTAGGCAAACCCTGCTACTGCGGTTTAACAGACATGAGTGAAATTAACCCACTGAAAATACTTAAGTTCTTGAACTCCACAGGTTGGATTTGAGGTAATAACCGACTTCTGCTGTTTTCTTTTCGTATTTTTCTTTTCAGGTTAAATGGCGACTAGAAGTCTTAAAACAGCACGCATAAGTGCTAATTGGAGTTGCTAAACTCGCCACTTCAACCAACCAACCAATGACTGAAGAAAAGTCTAGCATAAATTTTTAGTTATATACCTTCAGATTGAGACTTTTGATACGAGAGTGTAAGTGGAGAGTATTCAATCGTCGAATACACCAGTGGATCCAATATGGATACTGCCGTTGGGGTAGGTGTATTCTAAGACTTACTACATAGATGCCTTTTTTGCTAGCATATTTCAACCGAAGGCACTGGGCATACATAGAAGAAGTCTGTAACTTTTTAAACAATCAAGCAGCATTCTGGTCGCATATTCTAACCAATGATAAAACCTAAAACACGACTAAAAATGGCACTGAGCTGGACGGCCAGATCAAAGGACACCCTACCTATAAACTTTCATGGCAACATGGTTGTAAACGTCATTTGTTAAATCCTTTTTTTTTTTTGGATAAAATAAATTTCTTCATAACTAAAGGGCAACTGAGAACTTTCAGATATAGATTTTTAGTCGCAGAAAATCTTTGCTAAAATCAGTGACATAATATAAAACAAAAAACTTGTTTTTTTAATTGGCAACAAATACAATCTTCGTATATATTTTTGGATAACTAAAGGACGAAAGCTGTTGATAACTGCTTGAATTACACACAAAAGGTAATTTCTGCCTATTCCTAGTATAATTTAATTTTTTATAATGAAATTTAATATCATAAAAAATGATATATGATAATCAGCCAATTTACAAATAGCAGCAGTACGGCAAACAAAGGTTTTCTGTAAATACATACATATTTACGTATAGTACTTATGTATAAATGGCAAGGCATTGCAGACGCGCCAAAACACCACCGCCGCCACCAACGCTACAGCCAAGTGCCACGCCGAAGCATATCAGTTTTCCTCACAACAACTATGTAGCTATTTTCCATACACCAGCCAAGAACTTTTGCTTCTGCTTCACTATCTTGTCATTATTTGCAGTTGTTGTTCTTAAGGGAGCTATTGACTTTGCGGTAAGAAGACGCCGCTGACTGCCATTGTTGGCTATCAAAGCTGAGTGAATTTGTATGTTCGCAGTTTTAGAGAAAGAAAACAATCAGAAAAGAAAACAAGCAGAGAAAAAACGAAGTCTGGGAAAGAAATTCGCAGTGTAAAAAAGGAAAAGAGCAGCGTCAACACCACCATTTGTGCGCGGTGGCGGCTAGAGATGGGTGAAAGAATTTCGGGACTCACGAGACTGGAAATAATGCACCAATAATTTTCGGGTCTACATATGCTTGAAGCGCCTATTCTTCTATGATCCTAATTACATACACTTTACAATATATTAAAAATTTCCAAGCAATAATTAAGTTGTCAGGAATCCCAGTAAAACAAACTATGATCAATATGAAGCGTTAAAGAAACAATCTAAAAAATAACTCTGAAATCATTTGAGTCAGCAAAATAAATCTTGACATCCAAGACATTATTAGCTTACCACAGACTATGTCTACATTCGAAACTTAAACGTAAATCTAAACCCGCATGGTGGAACAAGGACTTTGGAAAGCATGGAAGAAAGGCTAAGGAGTTGTTAAAGCTGGCAAAACAGACTAACTGTGGAAGAGTATGGTAGAGGGTAGAAGAAGCTAATACTCTTACATATATATGCATATGAGAACGAAATTGTGCTTGGAAAGAGAATGGTGAATGGATCAAAGGCGGAAAGGAACCTCTAGAAGCACTAATATAGCCCACTTTTCTGGTTGCGCTGAATCGGGATAAAATCCGTGTAGGGCATATAATATGCGCAACGAAGATAATGAAGCCCTTGTAAACAAACAGACTGGGATGGACTTTGAGACTGGTTAACCCATTTGAGTCCTTGGGGCCAGACGGTATATGCAAAAAGGAGGTGCTGCACAGTGATAGAAACTGCTAATTTTTTAATTTCATTTCATTTCGGCGATTTATTAATAACTTCTGTAAAAATGATGGTATTTTTGTATTTTTTTTTTGTATATAAGTATGCTTCTAACAAAAATTGGTATGAAAAGAATTTTTTATTTAAGTTCAAATATTTTTTTTCTTATAAAATTGCACTGCTCGATATCTGGCCGGTTTGGCCAGAATCAAAGACTCCACCAATTTTCATAAAATTTATTTTTTTAAATGTTTAGGGAATA
>JAPVRG010247520.1:0-11443 GCA_029783565.1 Rhagoletis cerasi
GGAGCTATTCAAATTGTATGATAGCGATTTCGCAACTTCTCCGAAAAACAGTCTACGATAGATTGCGTGATAGGGCTGCTTATTATAAATATAGCAGACAAATAAAAAGTCTTCGACTTAGTCTATTTAGCAATGTTTATATATAAATTTTAACGCAAACTAAACTAGGACCCTAACTTCAGAGACGTCCGCCTAAAATGTGATAGTTTCTTATATCTGTTTGAACAGATTTGAAATTTAGCTCTAAAATGCTCTCATTTAGACATTTATGCTTAAAAATTTTGTGAGCTATTCACTTAATACTTAATCAGGGTCTACCTGCTGAGAAAGTTGTCAAAAATGGTCCAGTGGAAAGCTCACAGAAAACTCTAAGTAAGCTGCCTATTTCTTTCTACTAAAATACTCATTTTTTAGGAACCAAAACTGAGTTTGAATTTACTCGTCGAAGGAATTTACTGATCTTAAAAAGAAGCAAATTTTCTTATATAACAATTTAAAATCGGTTTATAAATAAGAAAAATTGTGAAGAAAACTCCTTTCTTTGGTTGTTTTTAGGCCATGTCAAGGAGGAAAAATTTTTATGGCGAGAAAATCCTCTCCAAGTAAGTGTTCAAACAAACGACCCAGCCTAGTGTTCATTTAAAATAATTTTGCATAAATGCATATGTATATAGAAATCATGATCACTTGGAACGAGTTCTGTGCGATTTGAAAAATTTTCAAGATAGTGCTTAAGGATGCCAAGAACAATGTGTATACCAAATTTGGTACAGATCGGTGTAGTAGTTTTTGAGATACACATATATGATGTAAGTGGGCGGTGCCACGTCCATATTCCTAAATTTTAAAACAAAAAAAAAAAAAAATTTTTTTTTCCTAAAGAGCCATTGCTCACATAAATTTTTAATAAATATTGATGAATTCCTTAGTCACACTACGCAAAAGATCTGAAGTCCAGTACATACACACAATCATATAAATTCTAGGCTGCATTTCTATTTGAATTGCTTAACTTCGATAAATTGTATGCGATTGTTTTAAGTGAGGTTTCGATTTGTTAGAAAAAAATTTAGTTTAAGGTAAATACTACACATTTGGAAATTTTCATAAAAATTTTTGAAATTAGCGATGGTCAGATTTGAAAAAAATTAAGAAAAATATTGGTTTTTTAAAGTTTACCCGATGAAAACGCCCAACAATCTAAGACAAACATTATATTTTAATACGTCATTTTAAAGTTTCGTAAATCCTTTTTTCAAAGCATTTTTGATTTTCGAAATCGGATTAAAAATAGTCCAGCTGTTAATATATAAGTGCATCAAGTACGAAAATGTTTTTTTTTTTTTAAATTAAAAACAGAGGGCTCAGGAACTATAAGAAACCTATTTTCATTTTGTACTCGACACTACTTACAGTTACACTAAGTTTTGTTTCGGGTGTATTTCGTGATTATTTTTTCTGGCATTGTGTAATTAAAGCGCTTTTGTATGTAGGTAAAATATATCTCCTTATTGCTGGTTGGCTAACGTTGCAGAAGAGTAGTGAAAGCCGCATACCACCTTTGCTAATAACTTATTTCACATTACTAGTATTTCTAACAGGCTCCCAATGGTCGACTTGAATAGAGCATAACGCCATTTTTAAAAATCCAAAATTACCTACTTTTGTAACTCAAATAAATTCCCTAATAAAAAGTCTTAATTCTTCGTCTGTCTAGCAATATTTAAATCACTTAACCTGCCTTCCTTATAAATTAATCAATTTCCTACACTGATCCGCTGTCGGAAGGCATTTAACTCAAAGTGTCGCTTTCAAGCTGCAAAGTGTCATTACACCGAAATTGCTATTCACCGAAATTTACCCTAAAATGTTCAAATTACCTACATACAACACCTCCTTTCTCACCTTTTTGTATTTACCTTTCCACCTTTCCACCGAGCGTCGCCTCTGCACAATGTCGCACCTCAAATGTTGCCTGCAAACAATCAAATTATAAACAATTACGCTCGCTTATATAAACAGCATATTGCTGTTGTTGTTGCTGTTTTTGTGTAAGTTACAAACAATCCCAACATTTTTAGAGGGTGTGTGTCTTAAAGCGATTAATCACAACAATAACAAGTTCCAGGCAATGGCAACACAAATGAAACAGGGACAGAGACAGAGGCGCGTTGTCGGTGATGGTCACTCAACCAGAAGGTGTAATTAAATAATTTATTTCGAAGCAATAAATGTTACTTTTTGTTCTTGCTGTTGTTGCTGCTGTTGTTTTTGCTTTCATGTTTGTCGTTCGCATGTTGGCATATACATATTTGCCGTTGCTACTAGTTATTTACGACTCTGCATACAATGTAAGCTATTAAGCTTTTAAGCTTGGTCGCCAAGTCGCCAGACAAAATTTGTTGCGGTGGGTGAGCTGGGGAGAGGTGGGTGGCGGTGGAAGTTGGTGGGAGGTAGCGCCTCGTTTGTCGTGCGGATGAAAGCAAATATTTTTGATTTCGTCAAACTTTTGTTTGATAAGTAAATTTGTTTTGAAAACTTTAAGCCAATTTAACTTGAATGCAAATTGATTTAATGAAATAGGAGGACTAAATGGAAATTATTTGCCTTTGAAGTGGTAGAATGGAGAAATTATGTCGAACATATTAAGAGCTTAGCTTTCAAGTTTTTTTAGGAGGTTTTTAATGAAATTTGTAATGGTACAAAACTTTAAATTAATACATTTGTTGGCGTCCTATTTACGACTCACAACTCATGGGATTCACTTGCGTTTGGAGTTTAATTTTTTAGTGCATACATTGTTTATCCAAATTTAAATGCAAAAAGGAATGTAGCTTTGAATAAGAAAAACAGATAAATTATTTCCTTTGGTGTGTTGACGGAATTGCGCAATCACCATAAATGATATACCCCATATATCGCTCAGTTCTACATAGAATTCAGCACTCATGACCACCAATTTCCACCTCTAAACTGCGGGACATTTATAGAGTAAGTGTCTTACAGTGGCCGCTGTGGTGTAGTGGTAAGCAGTGCGCGCTTCCACTCCGCAGGCCTGGGTTCAAGCCTGGTCAAAGCAACATCGCAAAAAAAATAGAAAAAAAAGGTTTTTTCTTAACAGCGGTCGCCCCTCGGCAGGCAATGGCAAACCTTCTCATAAAAATACAATTGCCGTTCGGAGTCGGCGTAAAACTGTAGGTCCCTCCCCTTTGTGTGACAACATCAAGGCGCAAGCCACAAATCGGAGGAGAAGCTTGGCCAAACACTAACCTATGTGTAATCGCCAATCTATTGTTATTATTATTGTCTTACAGATTTAGGCTTTTCTTCGTTTTTGGAGCTTCAGCAGAAGTCATTATAAATCACACCCAGCCTCTTGGTGTGTCTCTCCAAAATGATGTGACCTGTATGCAGCCACATTGGCAAGTAAAGTTCTCCTCTGCTTACAGTAAGGAGCTCCCACGACCTGTGCAAGTCCAATTCAGGCCACTTGAGAAAAATTTTCCTTGTATATTGCCCTTACAGGTGCAGAGCGGCATGACCAACCTCCTCCAAGACCTTGAAATAGCGTCCATTCATTGCGTTATATGTCCTTATATCCCGCCGCCCATATCAGATGAAGAGTTTACTGCGTTGCCATCACGTTTCCGGAATAAGTTAGACGGAGTTAAGAGTTCATACAGCCGCCTGATATGAAAATTATTGTGTGCAGTTGAATCTGTTCGTACACAGCCAACAGTTTCCTGTAAGGTTAAAAGTTCTGCTTAGAAAACACATCAATGCATTCCTAGTTGTTTCGAGTATACCCGCCACCGAACTACTTGCCACTTTGGTTCCGTCAGTGTAAACCCGAATAGGGTTAGTGGATCCCAGAGTATACTTCCCTTAAACACTTTGTCAAAGGTTATGGGTGGCACGTCCGTTGTCCGTTGCTTCCAGCAGGTGAAGCCTGTCAAAGAATTAAGGTGTGATCACAGTGATTCACATTCCAACTGGATAAATTGTGCCTATGGGCAGCATTTTTGGCAGCGCATTTATTGCTTTCGTGTGTCTACGTGTACGCAGCACACTACGGATCCATAGCAAAACCGTTCTTTACACTCTTTCTAGTGTGATAGTGGTTGATTTTTATGTTTAAGTAAGCCACCAGAGTATCAGTCGCGATGCCAGTGGATGCCCAGCGCAGTCACCTCTGTTGTAAGTGATGAGGCCATTATATTGTTGAAGGCGGCTTTAATACGTTTTGAAGGATTGTGTTCTTTGAATGTGCGTGTTTTTGCATGCTGTTCCGTGGTTCCCTGCCTGCTGTAGAGCTCTATAAACCGGACGGTTAACTTAAGGGTCCAAAGTCCGTTAGTTTAAATGTGATGTTTACAATGCGTTTCTCTTTACTATTTTGTAGAGCCTCAGTAGTTTCTACACTGTGCTGCCAAAAAATGTTGCTAACTCTATAGTTTTTCTTTCGAAAATTTAGTTAATCTCTTTTTCTATGGATACATTTTCGAGATATTTGCAATTTACCGTTATGCAGCTAAAAAGAAGAAGAGGTTCCACTTAATCACGTATAACTTAGGAACTAATTTAACGATCTTAATATGAAATGTAGATGATTAAAGCTAACAAGATTCCCCATAAACGGGATGCATATCACTATTCCCTAGGCCTAGTAGTTTCTGAGAAATTAATTAATCATTCCAGATATTTAGTTTTTTTTATGAAAAAATTTAAAAAATTCAAACTTTAACACGAGAAAAATAAAAGAGAAAACAATTTTTTTGTAAATTTTTGTCTTGTATATCAAAGCTTGTTCTTTTGCGAAAAAATCGAGCTTATAACAAAAAAATCGATGGATAAATCAAAAAGTATTGAATGGGTAAATTAAAACGCGCAATGATTTTTTTGTATGAAATATGAGCAGAAAAAAGGTTGCTCATACGCAACGTACGCTACATGGCGTATGAGTAACCTTCATTTCTGTACATATTTCATACGAAAAAATTATTGCGCACTTTAATTTCTCCGTTCACAGCTTTTCTATTTATCCTTCGATTTTCTTCGCTGGCAGCTCGATTTTTCGCAAAAGAACAAACTTTAATACACAAGACAAAAATTTATAAAAAAATTGTTTTCCCTTTTATTTTTCTCGAGTTAAAGTTTGAATTTTTTCATTTTTTCATAAAAAAAACTAAATATCTACAATGATTAATTAATTTCTCAGAAATTACTAGGCCTAGGGAATAGTGATATGCATCCCGTTTATGGGGAATCTCGTTAGCTTTAATCATCTATATTTCATATTAAGATTGTTAAATTATTTCCTAAGTTATACGTGATTAAGTGGAACCACTTCTTCTCTTTAGCTGAATAAAGGTAAATTGCAAATATCTCGAAAACTTATCCATAGAATCAAAAAATAATCCGATTTTTGGAATCAGTGAAAAATTCTACATAGGAATTGGATAGTGGCATCCAGAGCACATTTTTGCTGTAAACCAGTGTAATTTTCGACAAAAATGTTCCGAACGCCTAACATTTTAAGATCTTAACATCTTTGGTAAACTCCATTTTTTATACATGGCAACCTTACTGGAAGAAATTTTAAGTGAAATGCAGTAAAATACATATACAGGGTTACCGGCAAGGCCGTCCTAGATACTTCAAGGATGTTATTATTTAGGTCATTTCTGATTAATTAAATTATATGACATGATGTCCAAAACTTAAACATTTTCGATTTATTAGATTTTAAATATTATTTGAAAAAATATTTTTCTGCAAATACGTCCACTTTTTTTCAATGTTAGTTCAATTCTTTTTTTGTTTTTATATAAAGGTATATCAATTAATAATAAGCGCTGCCAGTTAAAAATTGCTGCTTATAAAGTTTTGAATTAACGATTTTTCACTAAGTGTTTCCTACTTCACATCATAAAAAAAAGTGTTTTGTATGGAAGCTATTCTGCAAATTATTTAAAAAAGTAGTACGTTTTGTGGTTATCCAAACAGATATTATACTTAAATTGTGGGCGCAACTAGTGGAGGGTAAAATTTCTTACGAAGGAAAAGTTATAAAAATACGTGACTAAAACAAAATACTGAACAATTTAAACTATTGTATGCATTATAACTCGTTCTTGACATGGCTGCCCCTGTTCCTGATGCAAATTCTCATTCTTTTTCCTCAACTATTTTTTTAAGTTTTAGATATCATGTAGCCGAGTTAATCAGAAATTACCAAAAAAAAAAATACCCTTAAGTATCTGGGATGACTTTCCCGGTAACCCTGTATAAACACACATCTTTCATTTGAAATTCGAACTGAAATGTTGGCATGCTTAATGTATATAGATGTATATTTTCTAATTTTTTGATACATGGAAGGACTGCTATTTCAGCAAGAGACGATTACAAAGCAATAACTATCAAATATATGTTTACATATCTTTAATTCAAAAGCTGTTTTCGTAATTTTATACTGTGCATGTATGTAAATTATCTTAATTTTTTAGATGGCAGGCAACCCTGCTTAAACTTTTTTGTATTCAAATCTCCTCAAGTTTTTTTTCTATGTGGATTTATCTTCACATGTAAATATAATTAATATTCATTATCTAATTCATATTAAATTTTGTGCACTACGTGACAATCCTACTCAAAAGATTCTCTAAGCAAAAATATTTTTTAATTTAACACGCAAGTTTGGAGGAATAGTTCGTCACGGGAATAATTTAGGAGAAAAATACTGATACATAATATAATTATTTGCCAGCTGGCAACTCGATCCAAAAACCTTCAGATCAATTTTTAGTTGTACACGGAAATATTCACACAACATACTTTACATTAAGTTTCTTTACCCAGCAGATTTTTAATGTAAACCTTTTTTGGCAAGACAGCACAGCCACATCGTTTATAGATCCTAGCGATTAAGACCAACAAGCATTTTAATTAATGCAAAAAGGCGAAAAATCCAAGCGAACAGACAGCCTTTTTATGCCTCCAACCTCAACAACACATAAAATTATGGGGTACTTAAAGTGAGTGATTACCCAAAATAAGCCACTTAAATGAGTGAAAAGATGGCGGCGAGAAGTAATGTTTTTGTTGTAGCAAATTTACATATATAAATGTAGATTTATTCCCTCCACAAGCTGGGCGTTGCCCTCCTGCGCAAAAAAGAAACACACCAAAAATTGTTGAAATTAAATTACGAAGTAACCGCAATATTTAAATTTCCTAACATGTGTAAACATGAGGGGTTAAGTACAATAAATACAAGGGGTCAAATTTCATTTTACAACACCTAACGGCCACTTTCTACATCCTCAACGCAAACAGGACGGCTCGCCCACGCACCCAAAAGCATTTGAGTAAATGTGTGCTGTTTTCTGTAACAATCACCCCTCTATTTTCTTCTTTCAAAGTCACCCACCCACACTCTACTTTCCGTTGTTCCTATCTTCAGCCTGCCTACTTTGTTGATTTCGTTGCCACTCTCGCTTTGTTATCTGCCTCTCTGCTGTCAGTTGTAACATCACATCGTCGCGCCTTGGCGCAAATTACAAATAATTGTAGTTTCTCTGTAGATTGAGCTGCTGCTCCGTGCGGCTAGTGGGCGTGTTGCATTACAAAAGGAGATATATATGTAAGCAGAAGTAACCTGCCTGAGTTGTGCTGCTGTTGCTTGGGGCTGCTTTATAAAAACTCACCCTTCCCCACCCATTCACCCCTTTTACGTAATGCCTTGTGCTTCTAAGGCTGCTGCTACACGCCACACACCACACACACGCGCGCACACATACACATACAAATGTCGCACAAATATCCTTTTCGTATTGTTGTCTTACCTTACACACCAGACAAGCCAAACGTAGCCAAGGCAAGGCAAGGCAATCAGTCGGTTTGTGCCACCTGATATCTGTTTGTGGCAATTATACAATTCAGTTGAAAAAGGAAGCTGATATTTCCTAAGGTAACTATCTCCTACTAGAAATGTATTAGTTTTTGAACGCACAAACCTACGTACATACATACACACATTCGTACATTCGTTCGTACCGTGTGGAGTTTACTCTGCCAACAATGTAGCAGCTGCTTGGCTTCAACTGTACTATTTCTATCTGTTTGTCTAGCAGATTGCTGCTTTCAACCTCAGCCGTATCTCTTTGCCTCATCATTTACTTTGCTGCTGTACTCTTATCTTTTGAGTTAGCTTTTGTTGCGGATAACAATTTGTACTATAGTCTTATGAGGACTTGAGCTCTGGACAAATACGAATGTATGCACGAGTAAAATATTAATATCTGTATTTATTTGCATATACTTGTAGCAGCGTTTAGGAACATTAGGACAAATTATCTCAGGTCATGTTGGCTGTCCGATATTTATTAGGGCTTTTCTAACACCAAAAACTTCACCGGCTGCATCCGTCATTTCAAAAACTAACTACTTACTTAAATGTAGGCGGTTTCTTTTAACGTTAGGCGCTGGGATAAACTTCCTTTCTAGCACCTTTAGGTGGGAAAAGGAAGTATATTTCCGCAATGATATCATCGTTTCTGTCAAGTTTAATCAAATTATACTTTCAACTTTTAGTTTTCTTCAAAAGAGCCCTCAATTCCTCTGGCCTAGAGATGCCTTTCGCTTGAAGTTTTATGTCACACGCTCGCTATTTAGTCTGGTCAAACTGGCATGATATAATAGGGGGTGCACCAAAAAATCGAACGGCCCTAGAAGAAAATACTAATAGGTTCAACAAATTTCCTGAATCACGATGATCTTTTTTAGATATGTTATTGAGGAACATTTTCTGAATACGCTAGTATACTTTTCCAGGACCGTAGGATTTTTTGGTGTGAAAATGTTGGATTGACTTCTCTTTTTTCAAAGATGTTGTATGCTGATTTTTTCTCACAAGCAGGTTTCCTAGAATTTTTCGCAGTACGAAGATCTGAAAGATTTTCGAATAAATATCCCCTGTAACTATTTGAGAAAGCTAAAATTAGCGGATATTTATTCATTCGAAAAAATCTCCTGCCTGTCATCTATCTGAGAGTGACTAAAATAGATTACTTTCCATGTTGTTCTATCAGAGATTTCGGCTTATTCCAAGATAATAATCACTGTTGAGTTACAGTGGAACGCAACAAAAAAATCTTCTGCATCCTGCAGCACCTGGCACTGCGCTACGACCACTAAAAACTACTCCAACGGCTGCTCTATAAAGAATTATCAGCCTGCCGTTCATCGACCCGTGTACTAGTGGAGAACGTTAATGCTAAATCCGCTGCCATATTGACGTCCAAATGAACTATAGAACCTTCAGCCACAGCTCAATTGGGAATAGAAGCGCAGTTGACACGTTCCATCTGCCAATTTTTTTTAATTGGGGAAGAACATTTCGGAAAACAATTGAAGAAGAGAGATGGCGTAAAGGTGTAAATTATCCTTAGGCATATTTACAGACGGTTCTTAAATGATAAATGGAGCGAGTGCTGAAATTTACTGATAAAAACGATCTAAGCGCCACTTAGCGGTAAAATTGCCCCCCACTTAAGTACCTAAAACAAAATATGCAAAACTTAAGGATACACGTAGTTCATATAAAATCGGTGACTTTTCTTTGCACGTACATATTATGGTCCGACTTTTCCATATCATAACTCTGTTTTTATTAAATGTCATACAAATGCACATTATTCTGTAATTATGTTATTTTGTTGTTCAGCAGAAAATTTACATTCTGTCCGTAAATGTAAACTCATACAGAGAAATATACTCATACTCATACATACATACATATGTACGCAAGACCCAGTCGGAAAAATTCAGAGCGTTTCTAAATAAACGCTTTCAGGCAACGCTTTTTCAGTAAGACTCCCCTCGGTAGCTATATTAGAAGATCCTCCAATAGCACTTGTCATTCGAAGTCTGACGAAAAGGTGTATTTCCAAACGATGTTCAAATAAAGGAAATCATCGCAGTATGGGTGTTTGTGTGTCTGCAGTCAAACTAAATTGCATTATTTCGTCTACATTTTCTGAGGGAAACTCAATCAGAAGACCTTGTAACTCTGGTCATTCCATAAAAAAGTAGCACAGAACCAAGAAGGGCATATCGCTTCAAATGATCAGAATGTTGGCAGCATACAAAGTTTTTGTTCGATATTTTCTCTATTGAGTATATGCAGGTTGTCCGCTAAAACGCAATTAATTGCTTTTCTCACAAATGTGGGCTGTGGCGCAATGTGAGTGCAACGGCCAAAACTAATAAAAATGGACTAGCGAATTACGAAAAATCTATTACTCTGATTCATAGAAACATATCCAACTAACCGGAATGAAAAAGAATTTTTGATAAAAATGAATACTTGCAGTCATGGAAAGAGTTTTAATTAGATACAATATAAATAAGTAAATTTTGTAGGAAATTTATTTTGATTTTGTCGGAAGTAATTCAAATTAATTTTTCTACTATTGTGGATATATAATAGGCCAATCTCAATTTTTCTAATGTCTCTGGTCAAGCATTACTTTCAATTTTTATATATCTACTGATCTTCGTAAAACAGTTTCACTTGAAAGTCTAGATAATTCGGTGTGTATAAAATTTTTTAGGTACTTACCTCATAAAAGGATTTTTAAAAATGTCAAAGGAAGCGAGCGGGATTATGCTCAGTACAAGTAAACTCAAAGTATGCGTGTGTTATTTGAGATAGTTCTAGCTATGAAAAATTTCGAGTTCAGCTCCTATTGTTCTGTTTACAGGCACACACACCTCCTGCAAAATTTATTGAATTTTTATTGTAAAGGTACAGGATAGAACTCTGATATGTACATAAAATAAACATTTTGCAATATAAAATGGAAATGGAGGGAAGAAGTTGTATATATTTATGACTCTCGAATCTGTTAATCAGAGGCAAAAAATAAAATTTGATAATTACAATAAAAAACATGAATTAAAAAAAATACCTCGAACGTCGGATCCCTCGAAAGGCATGCTGGTGCTTTGCTCACTCGGCCATTGTGACTGTTGGAGCGATGCCAGCAAGTTGTCATATTCACCCCTATTGCGAGTGTCGACTAGAAGTAGATAAAGCGACTAAAAATTATTCACAGTCGCTAATTGAACGTCGAATCGACACTAACAATACCATCGACATTCGATTACGATTATCGCTCAGTAGTCGTTTATCTACTTTTAGTCGACACTCGCATAGGAGGGATTTATTCCTTTCGTGGGTGATGAATCGGCAAACTATACCGTAAACTGGTATGATGCTATTAGTATTTATACTGGCATGTGATGATGCATAGCCGGACAAGTGACATTTCGTAGAACATCACTATGCTAAAAATACCAGACGCTATCACGGAAAATGGATGGAAGACGATGTAGTTGGGCGGAAAAGCTAACTGGTAGAATTCTAGTAGCTTTTCCT
>JAPVRG010247533.1:0-11047 GCA_029783565.1 Rhagoletis cerasi
CATGTCAAATGTTTGAATTTTGAAAAAAAAAACGTAAACAAACAAATTCCAAACGAGAAAATTGTTTGTACATAAACTTTTGTAAATAAAAGCAACTTAGATATGAAAAAACAACACAAGTCCACAGCGCGTTGATAAAAAGTTAAGGTGGAAAGACTTTTCACTAAGTTCTGGTCATCTTTTCATAAATTTTCAGCAAAAAAATGGTTCCAGTTCTGAAGCTGGCACAAGAGAAAATTGTTTGTTTATTATTTACAAATTGACTTGCCAAAAATGAGAGTCAGTATTATAGGAAACAAATATATCGCTCTCATTCACATTTTAATAGAGTTCGTGCTTCTTTTATAGGAAAATTCATATGGCTTATGACCAGATTCATACCATGTAAATGCAGCTTAAGGGAGTCTATTTAATTTTACAACAAAACATAATTTACAAACGTATATACAAAAACATTTTCTTGAAACACACCTCCACCTCTAATCACATAAAATTACATTAATTATTTTATGGACATCACATTCTTAAATTGACACTTTACATTTAAATACATCAATACTTTATCCCAGCTGATCATCTATTAATCGCTATTATTGCTGTGTATGCGCAATTTATGTTGTCCACATCTTCCTTTTAATTCATTGCACAGTGTATTTGTTGCTGTATCCGAAGCCCTTCTAACGTCATCCTTTTCTTTGTTTTCCTCTCAATGAATTTAAAGCAAAAACGTGGTTTTTTTTGCCTCCTACGCGTTTCGACACATTATTGTTTCTTCAGGAAGTCTATTTATTTTTACAAGAAAACATAATTTACAAACGTGTATACAAAAACATTTTCTTGAAACATACCTCCACCTCTAATCACATAAAATTACATTAATTATTTTATGGACATCACATTCTTAAATTGACACTTTACATTTAAATACATCAATACTTTATCCCAGCTGCATTATCGAAGTCCGCTGTGTGCTCGCTTTTTGTCAGGTGCTGGGCTAATGCAGTTGCCATATTTCTATTTTTCGCGTCTGTTTTATGCTCGTTGATTCTGACTCCTTAAGCTCGCTTCGTCGTTCCTATGTATACTTTATTGCAGCGTTCGTCTTCTTTGCCATTGCATTTTATCTCATATACGACGTTGTGTTGTTGTACTTTGTTTATTTTGTCTTTTGGTTTGGGAAAAACTGTGTTGAGTGTGCGATGCGGTCGATGCGCAAAACTTATTGTTTGCTCGTGTATAAATTTTCCTAGCGATTTGTTGTCCGTTAAACCGGGTATGTATGTTATGCCAGTAAATATCCTATTGTCATTTTTAGTTTTTATATAGTTGTTCGCGCCTTCTATTTTGTTAATTGTTGTTGCTATCAATCTTTCTATAAGCGCGCTAGGGTATCCGTTTTTCTATGAAATGGTTTTAATTTTCATGTTGTTCTCGCTTCTGAACTCCTGGTCGCTGAGTTTATAAATTTTTTCAATTAGGTTCATGGCAGTATTTTTCTTCTGATTCTATGGATGATTTGAATGAAAACTTATCATCCTTGATGAGGCCACAGCTTTTGAATACCAGTTCAGTTTAATTTGGTTATTATTTCGATGGATTTCAACATCTAGGAAGGCTAGCCTCTTATTTTTCTCCTCTTCTGCTGTGAATTTAATTTTGTATGCTGTGCGTTTAATGTTTTTAGTATAACCTCCACGCCCGTTTTTTTAGTTATGGCAAATACATCATCTACATGATTGTATATGTATTTTATATTTTCAGCGATACTATCGTCCAGTAATTTGTCTAACATCAGCTACAGTTGGGGATAATGGGTTTCCCATCGGCATTCCATATATCTGCTGGTAGTGTATTCCATCATAAACAAAGTAATTGTAATCTCGCAAACAGAACTCGAGAACGGACTGACATTACCTTTTCGTAATCGTTGTGTGTTTCTCCAAAATTTTCCAGTTTTGCATGATTGTCCTAATTGCTAATTGAGTTGGGATATTAGTAAAAAGCGATATTACATCAAATGATATATAATCTTTGTGCTGCAGCAGCATGGCATGTCAGTTGTTGTTTGATTTTTGCATCTATATTTTTCTGCTTATATATTTCATTTATGATGGCATTATTTCTTCTTAACAATTGTAGCGTCGGGTCAATTCTTATGTTTGCTTGTCACTTAAGAGGTCTTTCATTAAATTTTTGTAATCTGCTTGGTACATCATGACTGTTTTGTTACCTTTGTCCGCACTTGTGATAACCAATGAATCCTTATGTTTCTTTAAAAAACTTTTTGTTTCTTCATAAATTTTTAGTATAAATTTATCTTTTGGGTTACACTTTAATTTGTTTTTATAATTGTTGATTTTGTCAGCAATATTGCATCTGACCGTGTCTTTCTGTCTGTCGTCTTCTATCATTTGTATGCCTTGTTCAATGTCTGCGATTAGGTGTATAGGTGAGAATGATTTTCTTGAAACTGGTAATGCGAACTTGTTTCTGCAATTGAATAAAATGCTCGAAGAATTTCTTTCTGGCTGTGAAAATGGGTTAAGACAGCAAATTTTTCGGGATACAGTTTGTTTTTGGAAAATGCTTCATTAGGAGTATGTCCAGATGAACTAGAAATTTCGTTTGTCGATCAGCGTTACCGTTTTGGTCCAATTGGACCAAAATTGGTAGTTTCATTTTCCTTTGGTAGTTTGGTTGGTTTGTTGAAGCTCTTGGTAGCAAAAATTTTTTTTGAGAATACATCCGAGTTGAGCATTAAAATTTGTTTCCTAAGGATTGCATATTTCATCGCTTAATTATGAAAATCTGGAAGAACAAATTCGACTCAAATCGCTGAGCTATGGGAAAACATGCAAGAGAAAAAACAATAGCTAATTTGCGAGCTAGAAATTTTTCGCTAACAGTTGATGAAACAACCGACGTATCAATAAAGAAATGTTTGGTGGTTGTTGCAAGATATGTCGACAACTCCAGCGTATTTCATTGTTAGAGCTTGGGAAATCAGATGCGATGTAAATTTTTAATGTTATTAAAGACTTTTAATTCTAAAAATATTCTGTTAAAAAAATTGATCGGACTACCAACAAATGGTGCAGTGTAATGGTAGGCAATATAGGAGGTATGAAGGCAATGTAAAAAACGGAGACTGATATTTTTCTCAAAACATACACACGTCACTCATTACATTTGTGTCGCAATTACGCTTACATAAAACTACCAAGCAGTATTGAAGTTTTATGCCGCAATGTTTCTTCTTTCTTTTTACATAGCCCTAATAGTCCGGGAGCCAGCGACATATTTTTGTCAATGATTTAAGTTCCGGCCATATTAATATATATGATTCGTATGATGTCGCTATGAAGCGTAGTAACGTTCCGCTGCGCCATTGTGGGTGGGTTGGGCCACAGCAGCCTCCCACGCAAACAAAAAAAAATAAAAAATTTAAATATTTCAGTTTTGCTAGAAATGATATGAATGACAGAGTGTATAGTAAAGAGTAAGAAATCGATGTTCAGCTGGCTGTATGTGGGTGGAAAAACGTTCAGCTGAGGCAGTGAAAGTGTAACACAGAAAGCAGGTATATGAGCGGCGCACTTAGGGCACGCGCATTTAATACGTCAACTGAACGTTTTTTTTGTTTAAAAGATATGTGAACTATAATATAACAAATTTTCAGCCGAACTGAAAGAATGTATCTAAAGTTACATATTTACATGTTAATAAATGAAGAAGTATATTAATGAAAATATTTATTTAACGTACACAATATTGTACATAGTATACATAAATAAAATTGGATAATCGCATTCCTCTGATTTTGTGTTCAGTGTCCTTGATTGACGGAAACATATATCGATCAAAGGTGATGATGATAGTGTTAGCATTGTTTGTGCAGATCCTTTTCAAAAAATATATAGATATGTTACCGAACGTAACAGGCACGTTTTTCATCAAATACAACATAAAATAGCCATCAAATATCATGACGTCAGTGTGTTGAGGAGAGGAGGAGTTAATTTTCATTTCTAATTTCATTAGTAACGATTTGTCAGTCTTGCAAATTGTTCCGTCACATGGATAATGGCAGTGGTGTTAAGGGGTATGACAATACCTTGTCTATATAGAGTTCCCTTTTTAAAGAAATGCTCAATAATTGTCCACATAAATCACGCTGCACAAGGAAATGGAATTGCGCACCATTTCCTTGTTACAAATACACGTTTTAGTTTTTGCTACCGCTTTTGTGAAATTTAGATATTTTGTTTGGGGGATCGACTGCGCAAACTTATTGGGATTCTCCACACATTCGTGGATGAAACTTCCTCGCTTTGTGATTCCCAATTGCTCAACTTGAAGTAAAAAAACTGCAATATTTTCTGGTGCTGCTTGGCCTGTCGAAATGTTGAAAAGTAGGTTTTTGTCCAAATCAGTTGAGAATGGGTTGATGTTTTGCCTCACCCCATAGAGCTTGTAGCTGTGCTGCATTTCTTTATCGGATTGTATGGCTGCGACACCATCGCTGTCTAGCTGAGATGGAATTACTTGTATAACTAATTCCTGTGAACTTATTAGCAGCATCTGCATTTATGGTCTGCTCGAGGGTTAAACCAATCGGCTGTCTCGAGAACGATTTTGTTGTTCTTTTGGCACCGAATGGTCCCTTTTGAAACTTAATATCGGATGTGCTTCATGGACTTTCAGCAAATTATCATCGTATTTCACTAAGTATCGAGAATAATTAGGCTGATTAAAGGTAAAAAAAAAATTACTAAGTTTTGGCAATATGCACTTGAAAACTTCGAAATTCCCAGTCGAATGCTTTGATTAAGCACCAAATAATAGTCTATAAAAGTCACATAAATCATGTAGAACTGTGGAATTTTTCCGTGCTCACCTTCAAGGGTTTTCCGTTTGAACTCTTCATACTTTTCAAATAACTGTATTAATTGTGGTTGTTTTAACTGTGGTTCGTCAGATTTTGTTATCGTAAAATCTGTTTAACACTTTTTGATTGCAACAGTGAATTCAAAATTGTGTTGATTGACAAAGCATTCAAAATGCAACTTTTCGAGTCCTAGTGCTACCATGGGATGCAAACGCTTGCACCTGTTGAAATGCTTCCCAGAAATATAACCATTGACTGATCCGTTAGCGATCAGCTGAGTATTCACCATGATATTAGTAATGCCACAAATTTCCCTACTGCCATAAAGTGCGCCATAGAAATGTGGAAAGCTCCGAGCTGAATAAACAAATTATAGAATTGTGGCTTGTTAGTGCATTGAATTTGTAAAGCGATTTTCGCAATCGCAAGGTCATACGTAACTTTCGTATAAGTTTCCCCACACTCTGTAGCAACTTTTTGACTTTGCTGCATTGTTTCCATAACGACTTCTTTGTCTGTTGGTGAGGCATTTATTGTGGCCAAATAACAAAGTACTTGTTTGGGAGATTTGTCGTCATCGGTGTGCCTTTTATATTCAAAAAGTGTGAAAGCATATACATATGTAAAATTAATGTTCAGAACTGATTGCAAATCTGGAATAATAAGCGAGATGGCAAATTGAGCGGTTGCAAAGTTTCGATTGATTTCGGTCATTTTGTGTCGCGAATAAAAATATACCGCAAGACCTACGCGTGTAAAATTTGCAATTTTTTAACTGTATATTATAATTAATATCAATATTAACGTTAATAAAGTAGAAATGATAAGTAATAGCGCTGTTATCTTACTTGTAACTTTAGATACATTCTTCCAGTTCGGCTGAAAATTGGTTATATGATATTTCACATATCACTTTAAACAAAAAAATGTTCAGCTGGGTGTATGCGGGCGGAAAGACGTTCAGTTGACGTATTAAAGTTGCGCGTGCCCTGAGTGCGCCGCTAACATACCTGGTTTCTGTGTTACACTTTCACTGCCTCAGCTGAACGTTTTTCCACCCACATACAGCCAGCTGAACGCTTGATTTGATTCAAATATCATATCAACTATCACCTGACCAATTTTCGAGCGAACTAAAATCATTAAATTTTATATTTTTTTTTATGTTCACCTGAGCAGCTGAATTATAACCCACCCACATACAGCCAGCTGAACATCGTTTTCTTACTCTTTGCTATTCACTCTGTCAATCATATCATTTGTAGCAAAACTGAAATAACTAAATTTTTTATTTTTTTTGTTTGAGTGGGAGGCTGCTGTAGCCCAACCCACCCTTGGTGCCGCAGCGGAACGTTACTGGGCTTTACAGGGACATTATAGGATGCATTCAAATGAATATGAGCAAAACTGAAATTGGTCGCAAAAATTTGTCGCTGGCTCCCGGACTATAAAGGGATCTACGAATTTAGAGAATTTCAGGATTATTTTTCAGTGAAACCACATAAAATTCTCGATGTGTGTCAAATAAGGTGGCTTTCTTTAGAAGCTGTAATATGTAAACTTGTTGAACAATAGGAAAGTTTGAGGGTATATTTTATTTCAAATTTTTTCGAAGTCGATGGAACTCGATCCACAGAGCTAGCAAACATATTGAACTTAAAAATTAAAGCCCATTTTTTGTTTTTGTCTTACATATTTTTTTATTTAAACGCGAGAATTCATTTTGTTTTAACTTAAAGTTGGGTATGAATGGTTAATAAACTGTAGCACTGTAAGCAATATTATTTGGTATTTTAATTTATACCAACCCGAAAGTTCAATTAAATTCCATTTTAACCCAACGAGAGTGTGGCATACCCACCCTCATTCTAATATAGTTGTATTTTTTTATTAAATTATTCAAACGCTTTGTTATTTTGAATAGCTGGAATAAAAGATTTGTAGTAGAAAGGAGTGGCGTGATATTTATTCGACCCGAGTAAAAAGTATGCCAACGGCTGCAAAATGTTGATGAAGTTTATATTAAGTTTTTTTATGACCTATACTATTCTAGATACTATGCTCTTTAAGATTCTGTAAGTTTTTTCCATAAATTACTGATCCTTTATGCTTTTGTGACTTTTTTTAAAGGAACAATATTTTTGCTAGAAAAGTGTATAGTTTTGTCTTTCTTAAATTATATCATAAGAAATGTTAAACTGGCACACGAACTTATTTTACATGAAATTAAATTTTACCCGATGTAACTAAACATATTTTATTTAATGCTAACAGTAAGGTATATACGTTTTAGAGCATATTTTATATGCGGGTATGTCATGAAAAAGCTTCTCATAAAAATACAATCGCCGTTCGGAGTCGGCGTAAAACTGTAGGTCCCTCCCCTTTGTGTGACAACTTCAAGGCGCACGTCACAAATCGGAGGAGAAGCTCGGCCAAACACTAACATATGTATAAGCGCCAATCTATTATTATTATGTCATACCCTGCCACATACTCCCGCCGGGTTAATGATGAAAAATTTTTTGGTAGTTTGGAGACTGACTTGGTAGGCTTTTTGGTATCTAAAAATATTTACAAGTGGCAACACTGTTGTCGATGGCTTAATTATAGACAACGAAGTTTCCATTAACACGCCTTGGTCATTTGCATCATCTTTGGCAATGAAGGGATCCAATAATTGAATATTAGCAAATAAATCCGATTTATTTTATAACTTACAGGTTACATGTGCACGCTTTTTTCTTCTTTTTGCGCTTCTATTTGTATTTTCGCTCCTTATTACCACCAAGCAATATATGTATACATGATTCAATAATTGAATCACGATATGTATACATATTTAGATGCTGTCAAAATTTTACCTAGCCGCTGAGTTAGGTAAAATTCTGACGTTCGTATTCACCCCGATAAATGTCAGAATTTTCATTTGATCTCTCAGAATTTTCCCTTTTCTGTCAATTGGCACACAGCCATAAAATTGTTTGTCTGAAACGCAAAACTATGGAATATCACCACACCACGACTAACATTTCAAAAAGAGCCAAAAGAGAAAAATGTAAATTTGCTGTTATGTTAATATTATGATATGTTGCAACTTCCAATTACCTGGATATATGTTGCTAGGCTGCAGGTGAATTCAGGTTTCTGAATTTTTCCCAACATTTAATTATGTAAATCAAATTTAAATTCAACAGAATTTCTGACTGTAAAGGCTTTTTTAAATTCCGTGGTGTAAATTTATCAACGCTGCTAATTTTTCAGCCGCGAATAATTTCCTTTTTTAAAGTCTGTTCCAGCAGCCAGGTTCGGGTAAGTGCGCTATCGCTAATTTTGGTCGCTAAAAATCTCTAAAAGAATAGTAGGCACTCCTAACAACATGCAAAATCTAGCCATATGACCATCGTACTGCCAGATTTCACTGATTGCAAATGGCAGCTGTTAATTTTGTATGTTGCATACTTTCAGGCCCTCTGTTTTTCATTTAGAGTGTTTTAGCGATGAAAATTTTGCGTAGAGATTGTCAGAATCGCACTGTAGGTACTTCACGATTTGCAGGTTTTTACAGGAAGCTGTTCCCGTTCGCCACCTTCCGTAAGGTTTATTAACGGCGAAAACAGATGTTCCTGTAAATACTATAAAACCTGCAAATCCTGAAGTACCTGGAACAGGCTTATAATTTCCACCTACACTTTTATATAAGTTCTCTGCTACTGTGCCCAGCTTTTCGAAATTTAGCACGCATATTTAACAGATATTAGGGCATTACGTAGTGAAATGTAGCTCATTTAAGATATTTTTTTTGTATATAAAATATGTAAAAAAAAACATCAAAATTGGCGCATGGCGATGCATGGATTGATTTTTGTTTCAATATTTTCAACTCCTTTTCCTATTTTTTATAAAACTGCTTACAATATCTTAAACTTAACGTGAAGCTAAGAAACTGGTAACACTTGTAAGCCGCTGATCAATCTCCTTAGCCTTTTAACGAAATATGTAAGCTATGTTTAAAAATAATAAAAATTTTGATTTTTCTTACATGTGAAAAGGCAATGGGGGGGTTTAACCCCCAAACACAGAAATAGTCTGATGAGAGATCAAAACAGAGTTCTACTTCTATTAAATTTCGATTGATATTTTTGCAATGTTTTAGGCTCAATGACTATAAGAACTCAATTTTCATGATGTATTCGACCCTACCTACAACCGGCACTATATTAGGTTTCGCGCGTACTCTATTTCAATAAATCCTGGGTTCATTATAAAATTGTTTGTTTACTAAGTAAAAAAAGCCGAGTAGATAAAACTTTTGCTTCGTGTCACGTGACATATTTCCTTTGCCAGGTAAGATAAAATATGCTGATATGTAGGAGCATGTCGCACATAAACTACGTAGAAAACTACGCAAAGAAACACAAATTTAAGTTTCTTTAGAAGCAGATGAAGGCTAATTTTAGTATAGTTTACTCGAAATTAAGATACGGGTAATGTGCCGGCTATTATGTTTTCAGTAAAATAACAGAAAAGCATTTAACTATGAATAGATATCTGTGCTAATTAATGTATATTTTCTTCATGAATGTTTGCAAGAATATTTGTACAAAGTTAAATTGCAATTTTCTACAGATCAGGAAAATTTGTTCTGAAAACTTTATTGACCTAGCTTAGCTGGACTAAGTAATACTTTCGATTTAAATATGTTTATAGATTGATTTTGTTGTGTAGCATATATGCTGTCAGGTGATATACTTGTATTGGAAGCAGCGCCGGCATTACATGATTGATCACTTCCTGGTAAATTTGTTTGAATTAATGTGGCCTGTGAAGGAGGTAGTTCTGGAGAGTTCTCTGATTCACTGTCAGATTATGATGGAGGTGAAGGGAACATAAATCTGTTGTTTTAAAATTTAGGCATCGACACCGGCGAAATTTTATCATTTGATTCAATTATCAAGTTTTGCTCAAATGCGACGTTATTATCAATTTGACCAGGAAGATAAATTGAATCTACTGAATGGCATTTCGATTTGCTGTAAAAAATAGGTGTATTCGAGACGCTTATATTGATATTTGAAACTAATGCGGTCTGTGTTGTATATTTGGAGCTTTTCAGCCGTTGAATTTAAAGCAAAACCCTTGGTTTTTCTTTTCTGCCTCCTACGCGTTTCGACACATTATTGTGTCTTCTTCAGGGAGTCTATTTATTTTTACAAGAAAACATAATTGACAAACGTGTAGACAAAAACATTTTCTTGAAACATACCTTAACATATAATCACATAAAATTACATTATTTTATGGACATCACATTCTTAAACTGACACTTTACATTTAAATACATCAATACTTTATCCCAGCTGATCGTCTATTACTCGCTATTATTGCTGTGTATGCGCAATTTATGTTGTCCACATCTTCCTTGTAATTCATTGCACAGTGTATTTGTTGTAGTATCCGAAGCCCTTCTAACGTCATCCTTTTCTTTGTTTTCCTCTCAATGTCTATTATTCTTGCATTATCGAAGTCCGCTGTGTGCTCGCTTTTTGTCAGGTGCTGGGCTAATGCAGTTGTTATCTTTCTATTTTTCGCGTCTGTTTTATGCTCGTTGATTCTGACTCCTAAAGCTCGCTTCGTCGTTACTATGCATACTTTATTGCAGCGTCCGTCTTCTTTGCCATTGTATTTTATCTCATATACGACGTTGTGTTGTTGTTCTTTGTTTATTTTGACTGTGTTGAGTGTGCGATGCGGTCGATGCGCAAAACTTATTGTTTGTTCGTGTGTAAATTTTCCTAGCGATTTGCTGTCCGTTAAACCTGGTATGTATGTTATGCCAGTAAATATTCTATTGTCATTTTTAGTCTTTATATTGTTGTTCGCGCCTTCTATTTTGTTAATTGTTGTTTCTATCAATCTTTCTATGAGCGCGATAGGGTATCCGTTTTTGTATAAGATGGTTTTAATTTTCATGTTGTTCTCTTTTCTGAACTCCTGGTCGCTGGGTTTATAAATTTTTTCAATTAGGTTCATGGCAGTATTTTTCTTCTGATTCCATGGATGATTTGAATGAAAATTTATCATCCTTGATGAGGCCACAGCTTTTGAATACCAGTTCAGTTTAATTTGGTTATTATTTCGATGGATTTCAACATCTAG
>JAPVRG010247537.1:0-11877 GCA_029783565.1 Rhagoletis cerasi
CAATCTTCTAAAATGAGTGAGTTATAGCCAAAATCCTCTTATCTGAACGATCGGTTGTATGGGATATATATTATATATAGCTCCGATCTTACTGATTTCTTGAACAAACATTTGATGATCTATTAGCAAATATCTCACCAAGTTTCATGGTTTAATCTTCCAAACTGAGGGAGAAATGGCCATAAACCTCTTATCTGAACGATCGGTTGTATGGGAGATATATGCTATAGTGGCCCGATCCTACCAGCTCCGACAAATGTCTAATATAATACAAAAATACATCTCGATACCAAATTTCATCGAGATATCTCAAAAACTGAGGGACTAGTTTGCGTTCAAACAGACAGACGGACAGACGGACATGGCTTAATGAACTCAACTCGTCAACCTGATCATATCGGCATACTTATTGATGGGTCTATCTCTGCTCCTTCTGGTACTTACAATTTTTTAGGCTCGGACCAAAGTTAATATACCATTTCATGTTCATGAAAGGTATAACAAGGCTACATAGAAATGGCTTAATGTCCATTGTAAGGTCAGCTTCTCATTGTCGTGATACTGGTCCAAAATTCAAGAAAATATGCTATGTTCCTACCCCACAGGGTAGAGTAAGAATATCTATAAGTATTCATGGTCAAAGAACTCATAAAAGGGGCACCAATAAATGCACAAAGTAAAGAATCGCAACTAGAATTATGTAGGGCTTGCTTGCGGTGGGAAACTTATACAGCTGCTATTTTCAAGTTGGTAGATTTGCAAAGGTTACGAGTTAAGCCATCTTATGAAGATATGCAGTCCCTTTTTTCTGCGTAAAAGTGCCATGGTGTGAGTAGGGACGGCAACTAAAATTTCGTAATCGATTAATGTATCAAATGATTGATAACAAGCCCAAAAAAATATTTGCAATTACAAGATTTTAATCGATTGATCGGCATTTTCGAATATTTTTGCTTTTTAGTTTTTTTAATACCTATATAAAATAATTCTCTTGCAATATTTGGTTGAACTCTAGTTTGTATAGAAAGTAATTTCGAAAGCTCTTCGGTTGTTAGTCTGCTTAGAAAGAGTTTGTATAATTTTTTTGGTTTATTTTAATGTATGAAATAATTCACTTACAATTACTAAAAGCCTGTGCTATTAGAGGTTTGCTGTTGCTTTCCATTAAGCTCCTGCAACAACACAGCATTTCACTATTTGTGTCTTCAACGGGGTTCGATAAGTCATTACACCATACTTTTTTTCTGGGTATTGGACTAAACCAATTTTTTTAGGAGATTGAGTCATAAGTATAAAAGTTATTTTCTCCGTTTTTCGAAGTTAGCCTCTTAAATCGAGATAAAGGCCTTCGAAGTTCGAAATTGGGCTTTGTTAAAAAATTATTCTTAAATATAAGGTTTTTAATTTTTCGAAGATCTGACTTCTGATCCCTTATAACACCTGTAATATAAGTTAAATAGGAGGAAAAAATGAACCAAACCCATATTTTTACTTTTTTAGTTATTTACCTACAATAATTAAAAATAATTTTTTACCAAAGGCCAATTTCGAGCTTCGAATGCCCATATCTCGACTTCGAAAAACGAGGAAATTACTTCTTTACTTATGACTTATAAAACGTTGGTTTGGTCCAATTCCCAGCCAAGTGCTGTACAGTGTTAGAACTGGAGGTCAATGATTTTTGGAACAAATAAAATCATCTCATCGAAATATCATACTTTCAGATCAGATCGTAAATGCCGAAGATATGACGAAAAATGTACATACATAAAAAGGCGACTCATCCGTTCGGCCAAATAAAATTTGTTTTCGAGATTTATAATAATAATAGATTGGCGCTTACACATATGTTAGTGTTTTGCCGAGCTTCTCTTCCGATTTGTGACGTGCGCCTTGACGTTGTCAAAGGGGAGGGACCTACAGTTTTACGCCGACTCCGAACGGCGATTGTATTTTTATGAGAAGCTTTTTCATGGCAGAAATACATTCGAAGGTTTGCCATTGCCTGCCGAGTGGCGACTGCTGTTAAGAAAAAACCTTTTTTCTAAATTTTTTGCGATTTTGCTTTGACCAGGGTTTGAACCCAGTCCCTGCGGAGTGGAAGCGTGCACTGCTTACCACTACACCACAGCGAGATTGCTTTGCAAAAATATTTTAGACTCATAGGTGTACGGCGGTCTTTTTTCGGTATGGTATGATGTGCATATTACTTGAATTGTTATAATATTTCTGCTTTTTACAATCTTATATTTAACTTGCTATGTACATATGTATTTATGCATGTAAGTATGTTTGTTTGGGTCAAATCTTTCAATAAATTTTTAATCAACTTTCCTATGAGCTAGAGACTTGAAACTTCAAACTTGAGGTTAAGAAGAGCAAGTTTTCAGGTAATTTATGACTTTCAGGTAATTTGTGTGTGGTAGCTATTCTCAAATGATTTGAAGGCGATTTCGCTATTAATCCGCAAATATTCGAATAATGGTTCGATTAGTAAGAATAGGGAATTCGATTTAATCGCTTTTTGAAAAGAAATAATCGATTAACGCTATTAATTTGATTAATCGGGATGGCTAGAATCTTTTATTTTTCAAAAATTCTTTATGTAAGTCTTATAAAGCATTTCTTAAAGCCTTATATACATAGCAAAAATAACTATTTTAAAGTAATTTGTTGGTTGAATTTAATATCTTCCTTGTGTTAAAAACCCTGTTCTTATTCAAATGCATCCAAAAAATAAGTAGAATTTCCTCCGATGCCTACAAAAAAAAAATGGTGCTTATCCAATTGAAGCGGAGTGCTCGTGCTCACGTATATATCTACTATGCGCATATGTGTAGGTTTTAGTGGATTTATAATTCTTCACTGCACGCAGACTGCAAAGCGAGAAATAAGTCTGATTCTGTCTTTTAACTAATGTGGTACAAGATTTGTAAAGTTTTTTCCAGCCACCCCCAGAACTGGAAAATACAAAAAATAAGGAGACACGTATTTATTTCTTATCTTTAAATCGCTTAGTCTGTATATATAAAATAATAGCCGTTTCCGTTGTTCGCAGTTAACTCAAAAACTACCGGATAGATTTCAGTCAAATTTTCAGAGATTATACCTTGAACACATGGTCCTATTATAGGCTACTACAAAACTCGCTAGGTGGCGCTGCGGTCGAGTTATTTATAAAAGTCGTATTTATGAACCGATTTCGTTCAAATTCAAAACGTGTGCTACCTTCATGTTGAAAATTACGTATGCAAAAAATAGACCCGCTAGGTGGCTACTAGAAAACTCGCTAGGTGGTGCTGCGATCGAGTTATTTATAAAAACCGTATTTATGAACCGATTTCGTTCAAATTCAAAATGTAAGATACCTGCTTGATGAAAAAAGCATTTGCGAAAAATAGACCCGCTAGGTGGCGCGGGAGTCGAGTTATTTATAAAAGTCGTAGTTATGAACCGGTTTCGTTCAAATTCAAAATATATGTTACTTGCATGCTAAAAGATACCTTTGCAGAAAATGGTCCGGATAGATGGCGCAGGAGTCGAGATATTTAGAAACCCCTTACTTGAAGTCTGCTGCTTTGGCTCTGTTTATGTTATGCTAATTTACTTTTCAGATGCACACAAAGAAGCGCAAAGTTGTGTAAATGCACCTTTGTCCTACACCCACACACACCCTAAGTACGTTCTCCATCTGCCTCCGCTTGATGAAATTGCCCGGAGGGTCATTATTGTTGCAGTAAGAGTCAAAAGAAATCTGTTCATTGATCAAAGGAATCACTGGCCATTCAGATTTCCTCAAAGTTCTAGACAGAACAAACGAATCTTTATCTTCCGCGGCAGACCATCGCTAAAGCCCATGATATCGAAAGGGATCAGAATTCCATCACACTACTATTCTCGGCCTATGTGTGAATGGGGTTCTACTCTTCAGTCATGTCAACCTAAACTATGCTACGAATTACCGTTTTGGCTTTTCAACGCATTTTTTGCATTAGCCAACGCAAAAGTTCTTATCAGGCGCAGCGAAGCAAGCGGGCATTTGCTAGTATTTCTATAAAATAGTAAAAAATATAATTTTTTTTGATCGCATAAGAATATTTCCCTTCTGAAATCTTCAGAAAATAAAACTATGACGATTATTTATTTTTAAAATTTTACTAAGAATATACAAAAATTAGTCATTTCATGTGTCCGTAATCACATCAGGGACGAACAGCTCAACGGATTTGTTTTATTTGCTTTTTGTATTCTACTTTATGTTTTCTGTATGTTTGTGGTAAAAAGATGTTGAAAAATAGAGTTGCCAGCCATTTGAAAATTAAAAATTATTTAAAGGCTCAATAAAATATTGAAATTTCTACATCAAAACTAAAACCATTTGAAGAGATTAAAAATATTTTGGAGCCACCTTTCCAAATAATACAACAACGGTTATTAAAAAATTTAAGCTTATTTAATACCATAATATGGGTATCAAACTAAAGGTGTACGCATAAAATTTGGACTAACATGCTTTTAATTAGGGGTGCCACCCATCTATAACCTAAGATGAGGTAATTATGTAAGTTAGGTAAAATTATATTATTGTGCCTAATGAAAGGTGGTCGCTGTGGTGTAGTGGTAAGCAGTGCGCGCTTCCACTCCGCAGGCCTGGGTTCAAGCTCTGGTCAGAGCAACGTCGAAAAAAAATTTAGAAAAAAGAGGTTTTTTCTTAACAGCGGTCACCCCTCGGCATGCAATGGCAAACCTCCGAAGGTACTTCTGCCATGAAAAAGCTTCTCAAAAAAATACAATCGCCGTTCGGAGTCGGCGTTAAACTGTAGGTCCCTCCCCTTTGTGTGACAACATCAAGGCGCACGCCACAAATCGGAGGAGAAGCTCGGCCAAACACTAACATATGTGTAAGCGCCAATTTATATTTATTATTAATGAAAAGTTTTTGAAAATATTGTAATCCACCCCTTTTCTTGGATATGGTTGCCACTTATCTAGAATACGTATGATGTGTGTGAAATTTAGTCGAATCCCCGTACGTTACTCGTCGTAGGTAGGCACCGTTACTGTGCTCACACTGTAGCATTTATAATTTATATTTATGATTTACTATTTATTTATTATAGATAAATGGCAATCCTATCCAAAAACATGTGTGGATTAAAGTATTTTCAGAAACATTTGGTCGGAGTGCATACACATTCTTGATACCCATATTTTGGTACTAAATAAGCTTAACTTTTTTAATAATTGTTGTTGTTTTTTTAGAAAGGTGGCAACCCCGTTCCAAAATATTTTTCAATCTCTTCTAATATATTAAAAAAATCCTTTCAGCTCTACGTGGGTGATGTGGTTACGAACAGATATAATAACTAATATTAGTATATAAGAGATATGATTAACGGTTATTAAAACATACTTAGTAAAATTTTAAAAATAAATAAGCATCACAGTTTTATTTTTTGAAGATTCTGGAGGGAAGCATTCTTATTGATCAAAAAATATTTAATTTTAACGATTTCATAGCAGTTCTACGAAAAAATCTATTTTCCCCATGTAAAATACATGGGAAAGTTCAAATCCCCGGCGGCACGGGTAAATATTAACCGATTTCAAAATGAAAAAATATGTTGCTGCTAATTTTAGGTATTCTTCCGTTATGGGGGTGACAGGATGAAAATTCAAAAAGATGATTTGCCCATGTATTTTTGTACCACTCTCATGCACATACATACATACATATGTAGTTGTGCTTTACAGGACAACGCACATACATATGTACAAGGTAGAGTTCCAACATTTTTTTCGTAGTAAATAAGCTTCGTTTCAAATTCGATAAGAAGTTTTAAGATATATTTCCTCTTACACACTCAAGTAGCTATTTAGGGTTAAATTGTATAGATCTACTATATGGGCACGTAAATATCTGTGATGTCAGCTATGTAAATAATAAATCACAAGATTTCTTTTCTTCAGGAGATCTGTTTGAACTTTAAACATTTGTAGAGTTATACATATTAAAGAAATTTTCTGAGCTATGAGAAACTAAACTATCACACCAAGATATGTGTAACATGAGCTTACGATACAAACCTGTTATTGTTGCATGCTTTTTTAACACTGCGGTTTGCTTTTGGGGAATAACAATAGTTGCTACCAATACGTGCAACGTTGTTACGTCATTGATCTTGCTTAATAAATTTGGCACTCAAAAAATGATATTATTTGGTAAATATATAATACTATTTAAAGTTTTTAAATGGCTCTTTTATCTTAAAAAAATACTAATGATAAAATTCAATCTAGAAGACAAATCTGTCACTAAACATTAAATTGGTTCATAGTTGCTACGTAAAGTGGAAGAAGGATTTACGAAAGACAAAATTTAATTTTTCTGAGCAACAACCAACAGATAGTTGAATTTTTACACAACATAAAAGACGAGCTGGTAGTTTTTGCTGGATTTTTAGAATGTTACTATTTATTTAGTTATGTCTTTCTTTCAGTAAACAATTGCAGTTAAATAAACTCACATGATTTTGGAAAAGTGTGGCTCAGCTTTTTACTACATATCATAAAACATTTTTGTAAAATATATGTATAGTCAGTGAGCAAAAGTAGTTGGAAATGAATTTGGAAGTTTGGGCTTTGTCACGACCCTTACAGAGTTGCTGATGCGAATTTCACATGTTTAAACATTTCGACAATGTCAACTCACAAAGCGAGTCATATTTAACCAAAAAAAGCTTACTTTGCGCAAACATTGGCACATAGTCGCCATTATACATATATTAGTGGAAAAAAGTTAAAGCTTTTAAATATAAAGATACATATTTGCACAAACGAACAATCACAAGATGTACAGTGCAAAAAACGTATGTAAAAGCATATACATTTGTATATGTACGTACACATATCAGAGGCAAACGCAGATATGGGTTTTTGAAGGTTCAAACCCAGCAAAAGTGCCATACTCCGAAAGCATTCTATTAAGACAACACATTTTTTTAAAACCGAAATATGCTATCTCGTTGGCTGCTGAAGTTTCGCTCACCATAGTGACATCCGAAAATTCATCTGACGAGTGTCTAGCTGCGAAAAAGAAGCCTTCCGATTAAATCAGGATTACTGGAATAGTTACCTTAGTATTGTATCCTTATCAGCGAGTCCCGCAGTTTCCCAGTAACAGGCATATTCTGCTTGTTACCGAATATTTTGTAACCGGGAAATTTTGTTACCGAAAATTTTCACCATTTCTTGTAACAGCGATTCTAGGTAACTTGACAACAATTTAATTCATTCAGCAATTCAGCTATGAAGTTTTGTGGGAATTCTGGTGTAGCATACTTTATGGCGCAATATTTTATTCCTGCTTATGAGATGGTAACAAAATTTACCGGTTACAAGAGTGCACAGAATGCGAAAAGGGTTTAAAAATAAACACGAACTTTATTTACCGGTAACACAAGTTTTGTTATCAACACAGAATACACCCGTAATAAATGAGAATATTATTAAAATATGCAATGTAAATACCCCACAAAGGGTCGATGATTCCCGTTTATCGAAAAACTCCGTTCGGAAAAATAGCGCGATCTTATATTTACCGACTGTGATTTTTCCGGTAAAAACTAAATGACATATGTGCGTAACAAAACAAAAAAAAATACCAAATGTAACTTTGTAAAAATACCAAATATGTCTAATCTTTGGACTTAATAACTCGAATTTATTGTAAAAAGTTTCAAAGACTGAATTCATTTTTTAACACTCCTCCCTCCAAAAAAAATTGCTATGTTCGCCCCTGACACATACACACATACATATGCAGATATGTACATATCCATATGTAAATATAGTCAAACATATGTACATAACTGATTAGGGCCTAGTCTGAGAGCATGCATCGCGACGGACGTTAAATATGTCTAATCTATCCCAAAAGCAAATGGCAAATCATAGCAATCATCACGAAATCCTTGTGCACCAACCAGCTAACGGATGGGTGACACATACTACTTCCTTCTCGTGCGCATACATACGTTTAAAATATTCTCGTGAAATCGTTGGCCGTTTGCTGGAAAATGATTAAGCCTAGCCAGAGGTTAAATGTAGACAAAAAGGTGCACAATGTATTCGCTCCTCTGGCCAGTGCACTGAGTGACAAAGGGGCGACAAATGGCAATCAAGCTGAACTAACTAAGTACCCCCCCCCTTCCAAGAAAAAAAACATGGCTATGAATAAAAACACTGCAAACTTAAGCGGCAGCAAACATTGCGGCTAACAATCAGCAAAAGGAGCATAAATGAAATGGAAAAAGGAAACCATTGCATTTAAAATTCAAAGTTGCAGCCACCACGATTCCCAGCATTACTGCGCCTGCCACTTTTGCAAGAACACCAATCCGCTTTGCAGCCGGGGAATGCACGTCAAGCGGTGTGGCTACCAAGCACTAGAAAAGAGATCGGCGCTTGCTGCACCCGGAATTCCCGCAACTGCTGTTGCCACTCAAAGAAAAAAATTTAAAAATTCACATATAAATGTTGGTATTGCATAACGACTACGGTGACAACGTATAACGGCAAAGCCTAAGACAAAAAGTGACGTGATACGGCCTGAAGTGCCTAACATGGCCAATATGCGGCACAAGTAACAATGTCGATGACAATGGCGAGGGCTTCGCTAAGTAAGCCTAACTAACTAACTAAATATACACACAAGTTCATAGGTATGAATGTACAAATAAACATATTTAGGGTGTTTAATAAGTACCACGACAAAGTTAGGGAGAAGGTAGGTGGGGGTTGAAATATTGATATTTTTTTGAAATATTTTTATTTTTTTGTTAAAAAAAATCGGGATTTTTCTAAAACGGTGACACTTTTACAGGGGTATGCACATTTTTTTATCTACCTTCTCTTTTCTTTATCTAAGTTTGTCGTACTACTTAATGGACACCCTGTATATGTATGTCTAGAAATGTCAGTACATACATATGTATGTGTATCGATGCCACTTTTTGCCATTCTCATTGTCTACCAGACTACCTTGGCGGTGGTCCCTCAGGCGGTGGTGGCAGTTGTTTCTCCTGCGTTTTCTGTATACGCTCCTTCGGCTTGCCATTGTTTGCATAATCAGTCGGCATTAAAGCCCGCAAAACTAACGGTAAAATATATTCATCCATTCGCTGCGAATCTGCGACCATGGCGGCAGTGACATGAGGAGTCGCATACATTTAGGCATACACAATACAAACACATCCATACATACAATGTACATACATAACTACACATGGACATATATGCAAACATCAACAGTTACTCTTACCCAAACGACATACACTCGACTGTCACATTAACTGCCTCAAAATTAGACGACACAATTGGTTTTTTTGTTCAATAGTCATTGTCGTCGAAATGCCATTTTTTATTCGGCTCTCCGCCATTTATGTGCCTGCAACATTTCTATGACTGATTTAATCAGAGGCTTCAATCTTTTAGCCAACTTCAACCAATCGTACTATCACGTCAGCAGACATCAGCTTTCTGGCCTGCGGTTCGTTGTACTGCTAGCTATGAAATAACAGTTTCCCCGATCCGCTCACCATTTGAATTTTAGATTTTAAGTGGATTATTTATTTGCTTGGTGGGACTGAATTCCGTTAGTTTTCTAGAAAATTGAAACTAATTACAAATCTTATAAAAGGTTTTGGAGGTGAGCTTTTTAGCTTCGTAGTTTTGAAAAATGCTTTTAGTTTTAAGTAAATTTATATTTTCTTTGGATTCACATGCAAAAGCATACATACTCTCAAAACAAAATCAAATTTGTTATGGCCTTTGTACGAAATAAGGTGCAGTTTAAAATAAACTAACTAACTAAAATCCTCTATTTTCTTGGATATAATATGTATGTAACATACATTCCCATTCATTTGCATACATGCAAACTATACGTATGTACATATGTGCGTTTCCTGCGGAAAGTCTACCGCAAAAAAAAAAGTAAAGTCCTATATCGAACGTGTTTATTAGCGAATTAGGCTGCTTATAATAAAGTTTGGCAGACGGTTGAACATATGTAAACGGGGGCAGTTGGGGCTGTCTTCTATGTGTTAAAGCCACAAAAATTTTACCTAGGGCCATATGTTTTATTACATTTTTTTTTTGCATGCGAAATCGTCATTTCCAAAACTTCAAACCTCAATAACTTTATTTGAAAACGAGAAAACTGGCAACATATTTTTCTTATTTTTTCTGAATTAACAGTAGAATCTTAAAAGATAATAACTAAAAAAACTACAATAAGAGGTGAATGTTAAAAGTCGAAATTCGCATTGCATTTAAAAGAAAACTAAAAGTGATGATGTAGTTCCAATTCTACCAAATCATCTTCACTATATGTCCTTTCCAACGGAATGCAATAATCACAATTTCTTTTGAAACAAGTAGAGTTATTAATCAAGCAAGGGAACGAAAACAAGCATAATGTACATACACGTCAGATCGCGGCGTTGACCGGCTAGTTAGAATTGAAGTTTAACTCGTTATGTCAAAAGAAATAGTGATTATTACATACTGTTAGAAAGGGCATAAAGTGAGGGTGTGTTGGTAGAATTAGAACTACACCATCACATTAAGTTTTATCTTAAATGCAATGCGAATTTCGACTTAAACATTTTTTTACCTCTTTTTGGAGTTTAGGGTTATCTTTTTTTTGGTTATCATCTGTGTCAAATATAAAATTTTATAAGTTTTATTCTGCTGTTATTTTAGATAAAAAAAGAAAATAAATATTGGAAGTTTTTCCATTTTTAAAATAAGTAATTGAGGTTTGAAATTTTGGAAATGACGAATTTCGTATAAAATAAAAAAAATCTTAGGATTGGCTGAACATAGCAGGCGGCCCGAACTATCCCCCATTTACGTATGTATGTATGTTCAACCGTATACCTTTTATGTAAGCAGAACATTTTTGCGAAAAATGGTCTCGCTAGGTGACGCCAAGGACGAGATATTTTGAAAAGCCGTATTTATGGTCCGATTTTGTCCAAATTTGGCACCTATAGTTGAAACATAGCAAGATATAGATTTGCAAAAAATGGACCTGCTAGGTAGCGCTGAAGTCAAAATGAAAAATATATTCGACATAAAATTCATGTTTTATTTGCGTTAAAAGTTCTTTTAACAAAATTTTTACCAAAAAACTTTCAATTGGAAGTTTAAGCAACGTAACGCCATGCAACGTCACGTCAGATACTTCGGTTATAAAAACACAAGTAATTATTAAGCAAAAAACACAACCGGCTTCATTTCGCATATAAAAATTCAGGAGCCCCGTAATTGAACCAATGATCGATAGTATGGGACCATCCCTGAGGTACCACGAAAACGGTTAACGTGGTTCAAAGTTATCGGTAACATACATAAAAAAAATATTGCGGTGAATTGATAAGCTTCTCCTGTTTTTAAGTCGGTCAAAAACCAGGAAAGATTTTTGCATTTAAAAACTTGGAAAATTAACCTTATCTCGCCCAATTCGCAGAGTATTTACCCTCCTCGTGAGGATTCAGCGCAGGAACAATTTCCATCCTAGCTCCGCGATAAATACAACAAGTAAGGAGAGGCTGTCTTCGGCTGTGCCGAAGGCTTTATACCTTTCATGAACACGCGCAAATTTAAATACATGCTACTACTAAGTTTTTGTCAGCAATAAATTTTGTGTTCTTTAATAATAGATTTGCTTGCTGGCTTGCGTCTGCTGGGTATGCTAGTAATATATATAGCGGCGATCTTAGTGATTTTTTGAACAAATATTCCATGATCTATTAGCAAATATATCACCAAGCTTCATGTTTCAATCTTCTAAAATGAGTGAGTAATAGC
>JAPVRG010247542.1:0-12356 GCA_029783565.1 Rhagoletis cerasi
AAGTAAATTTTTAAACAAGGCATTTTGTTGTTGGAAAGTAATTTTTCTTTACACTTTACTCTTTTACTCTCTTACTCGGGGTGTCGTGAGTACCCCTAGTATATTATTGGGGAATTTTTTGCTATTAGCTTTGAAAAATGATATCCTGTAAGTGATGTCCATTTTCTGCTTCGCACATACGTGCTCTTTTTAGCATATTTTCCATAATTTTTGCAAAATTTCGGGTGTAATGGCCATGATTTCATTTCGAATGTTGGTTTAGAGTTGGAGAATGGTTCTTGGTTTGTTAACGTACACTCTTTCTTTCAAATATCCCCAAAGAAAACTGTCAGGAGCTGATAAATCTGGTGTATCTGGAGGATACACCGCACCAAACAGTACACTTAAGTGGGCGTAATTCTCGCTAATGCACTGCTCTTGAATTTTCCGTAGCCCAAATCAGGCAGTTTTGCTTTTTGACATACCCATTTAATAGGAAATGGGATTCATCGCTCATTACCTAATTGTGAATAAAGTCTGGATTTTCCTCCGCTTTTTCACTGAAACGAATGGCATATTCAAGCCGTTGCTGGTAGTCTGTCGTCTTCAACTCTTGCACAAGTTGAACTTTATATGGGAACAAGTCTAATGTCATCAAAATTCTCTGCAACGACCGCCGTGATAGGCCAAGTTGTGTCGAACGCCTCCTTGTTGATGTTGATGGACTACGCTGCACGCTCTCCCATACACGTTCAATATTTTGAGCAGTGTGCACGATAGGTGTTCTTCCGGCACCAGGAAGGGTTCTTACAGACCCATGTTGACGAAAATTTCCAATCAAATGGTTTATTGCTGAAGCTGTGGGTGCAATGCACCCACACAATAGACCGTTGGTTTAAAAAATAAAATTCAATTATTTGTGCACGTTGTTCGATCGTGTAATGATTCATAATTAATTCCCCAAGTCTTCTTCACAAATTTCTGAAAAAAATAATAATTAAAAAAGTTATAAAGAATTCAAACCATATAGCTCATTCGGCGCCACCCAGTATATGCACATATGTATGTATTAAGGAAAAATAATGTTGATAAAATATTTGTAATTTTTGAGTGCACATGTTGACGAGTGCACAGCAAAAAATACCTACCACTAAACACTTATTAGAAAAGCAGTGTGAGGCTTTGAGTTCTTCGATCTGCTGAAAAAAATAAAGCTCAAATATTAATATTTATTTCTGGGAGATAAAATAACGCTCAAGAAAGGAGTTTTATATTCAATCAAAAAAATAAAACTCAAAAATTTGTTTCCACACCCCTTTTACGGCTAAACTATACTTCTAAGGTATAAACAATTATACATCATTAGAAAAGTATTTTGATGCTGATGTGCAGACAATTTTTAAAATTTAAATTAGATTAAAATAGAGCGAAAAAATCAATTCAAAATTCTCACCAATACCAATGCCATACATGTACATTAGAGCATCTCGCCTTATAGGCGAAATAAAATAAGTTCACCGGACACCCCTCATATGAAGTGTTTTTGAAAAGCATTTAAAAAAATAATACAAGTTTTTTTTTTTTTGACAACCCTAAAGGTCGCCCAATTACATTTTTCTTCATATCTTCGGCATTTATAGTCGGATTTTTAAGTGTGATACACCAATTTTTTTACCTCGAGGAGGGGGGTTTTCCAACGGAAGTTCATTGACCTCAGGTACTCGATAAAAAAACCAAAAAAAAAAAAACAACAAACCGCTACTCACCACACCCAATTCCACCACATGACATGATATCTCTTAATATGGCATTAATGAAAACATCATTTGGCATTTCATGATGTGACATCCTTTCACATTACGTTGCATTACCTGATATTTCGCCACAATTAGGCTTGAGGCGCAATAGGTCACAACTTCGCTCATCTACGTGAAATAAAATAAAATAAAATAAAACAAAATAGAATAGAATAAAATGAAAAAAAAAATAAAGTCAATTAAAATAAAATCAAGTAAAATAATGTAAGTAATATAAATAAAAAAAATAGAAAAAAGAAACAAAAATAAAATAAAGTGAACCAAAATAAACAAGAATATAATTTCATTTTATATAAGGATGCTGACCCTTGTGGTGGTTGAATTTCAACCACTGGGCGAACTCTAGTAATCATTATTTTTGATGAATATAAATAAAACTCATAAGATAATTATTACTTTAGAGCGAAAAATAACACTCAAAAAATTATTTTTATTTTTGATCAAAAAACACAAAGCGAGATATAATTTTCATTTCTGAGCGATAAAATAAAGCTCAGAAATGTATTATTGTTATTGATCTCAAATTTTAAAATCTTGAAATAATGATTAAATATCAATTTTTTTGATAGAACTAATAATGATTACGGTCCCTGATTTTTTTCGGAATTTCAAAGTTTTTTAAATAAAAATCTTTAGTTTTTTCGGTTCAAAAGACGAAAATATTTTTTTTTTTTTTTTAAACTTATAATTTCGAATGCTGTTTTGTGTTTGAAGAATCTTTCTCTAAGACGTTATAAGGCTCCCAAATTTATTTCTTTATTGTTTTCATTTGATTAAGGTTTAAACAGAATAACTGACACGTGTCGAATATTAAACTTCCAAAGCAAAGCATGTCAAAACCGCCGAACTCTGTCGTAAAATGTAAATGCATTGAACTACAAGTGCCGCTACTTCATTGGCTATTGAGTGCCAGAAAAGCTTTTAAGAAACATCAATTATTTTTCGAAGATATGCATTGGCACATAGCGCGGGCAATACATACATATGTATGTATGTAGCTTTGCTAAGAATTGTAAGTATACACGCGCATAAGAGACGCTTGGCGCCTGTAAGTATGCATTGTATGTATTGCAGTTTACTTTCAAATGCATACGAAGTTCTGGCACGTGACTTGGGAACTGTGAGTATTGAAATTTATGAATTTGATGTCAAACAAAGTGTCAGAAGTAATTTTCGGTGATTGAAGTTGGCCGTTGGAGGGAGGAAATGCCGTCAAGGGGATGCTAAAGTTTTGAACAATAAAGCTTTAAGGCTAACTGATTGAATTTCAAATTCAAATATAAGAAAAAAGGTTGAGTTTGAGCGAAAAATAGAACAACTTGTTGCCAGCAGACTCTACTACAAAGTTAAGATCTTGCAAGTTTGAACTTTAAAATAGCACCCATAAAAGAATAAAGTTTAAGAGTACCAGCTAAGAAAAAAAGGGCGAGAAAGAGCATTACAAACTTCAAAGTAGTAGATAGTCAAAAGTGTTTAAAGAAAATGCGAAAAGTAACAGTTTTGTAGTTTTAGTTTCGCTGAACTTTGTTGTTGTGGCTGTAAAAGCATAATGGCGGCTGGCCGTTAACCTCTTGGGAAACGGAAATTGGTCATTATGGCGCGTCGCTGGCGGCCAAGGCTTTGGACTTGCTGCAAACGGTAGCCTCTGGTAAAGCCACTAAACGCGCTGTCTGGCACGATAGCTGCAGAGGAGCAAGAAAAAACATGCAACATGAAATGCAGAAAGTGCAAAAAAGTAGCGGGGATATCGTCTAGAAGTGTCGCAACTGCTGGACATAGTCACAGCGTTCGCTATTGAACAGGCGTGCCGGCCAGTAGAAAAGATTTTCTTCTTTTCCACTTTGGTGCAAAATTTTAGTAAAACCTTACTCCGGCTGCCTCTCTCTGCTCCCCCCGAGTTTTAAAGTAACCTCTCAGTAAGCGGAAAAAATTATTCAGAGCACAAAGAAAAAACTGCAACTGCAGTAGAATTATGGCCAAAGTCAAGGCGAAATCTTAAAGTAATAAACTTGTTTGAAAACGGAAAGAAAACACAAAAGTATATAAGAAAAAAAGTTGCGTAGAAAATGAGAACAAAAACAAAAGAAACAAAGAAATATTACAGGAAATTCCCGCGCGCCAGCAAAGTTAATGGGCGCAAGCGAGCAGCAGCAACAGCCTGAACTGGAGCTAGAGCTGGAGAGAAATGTTACGAAGCGGGGTGAAGAGCTGCAAGCCACATCTATGTAATAAGTACAGCGCTGGCATGTCAATGACCACAGTTGACCCACTTCCAGCCGCCGCGGTGTAATAATGAGAAATAAAAATGCAATAATGACGACGACGACGCGCCGTGGCCAAATTAAATTAGCAAACGTAAACGCGCTTGACCAGACGCGCCGCGCCCCTAACACCCAGACGCACCAATGACCGTGTCGCCTAGAAGGAACAAGAAAAAATTCCGAACGAGAAAAAAAAACGCAACAAAAATGAGCGTAAGAACAAAAAAGTTATGCAAAGGCGACTTTCACGCAGCGCGAGCAAATCGATGTCTAGCGTTGGGGTCAGTGATTGCCTACATTAAGGCGCTTTAAATGAAACTTCGTTTTTTTTTCGCGCGCAATGCTGTAAAGTTGTGAAAGTTAATTTCTTCTACGCACGTTTAACGATTTGGACCTTCAAATTTACAGAAAGGCGCACAGTGTGCTTATAATTAAATATTTAAGGCATACTTTCAAGCGCTTTGTGCAGTAGATGCGGATACTTTGTACGTTGTATTAGTTGTAATATTCTTTTGTTGCCACTTTTTATGGAAAAAAGCTGAGTGCACTCGTTACTCACTTAAATTTTCTCTTTGCTCTGAGAAATCGTATTTTACTTTGAGTTGTCTCAAAGTAACTAGTTACGCGTTATTTATTTTTGTGCCTAAGTACTCGAGTAAAAAGCACTTGGAAACTTAATCAAAAACTATTGTGCCGCCTTTGTGGTATTTAGAAAATACAAACAATAAAAAGTCTTAAGTTTTAAGTCCACTTTCAGTTGCTTTGAGTAAATTTGCTATTTCTTAAGTAGCGGATATTGAAAATTTAACCAAGTAGTAAACGACAGAATGAAACAACGCTGCAGAGTAAAATAAAAACTAATCGTAGTTTGAGTGGGTTGAGCTCAAAAATACTTTTTATGAGTATGAAAAAAGAAATCAAATTGATGTTTGGAGGGTGTAGTCAGGTATGAAAAACAATTTTTCTTTATTAGCAACAAGCTGCCCGTATGCGACGTTGTACGCATTCTTTAATGCTAATTTTTGAAGAAAACCCCATTTTTTTAGTTAAATAGTGCCTTAAAGCCCTTCGCAACACACAACATTTTTGTTATTGTCATTTAAAGGCAGTAATATGGTTTGATTGTCGGCATTTCCAGTTCTTGATAAAGCAATATATAATTGACCATGTGTAAAGCATTTTGAGCGCAAATAAATTCCCACAAATTGAGAAGTTTGGCTTTGAGCTTTGTTAATTGTAACAGGGAACGAAACCTTTACAGGAAACTGAAAACGTTTGTAATGAAATGGCATGTCTGTTGGAATCATAGGTATACGTGGAATATACTCTGTTTGTCCGGCTGCTGATTCTGTAGGAATAATTTTCGTACTACCAGTCGCGTGCCATCACAAATTGCGGGCGGTCGAAGTTTACGTAACAATATAACTGGAATCCCATTTGTAAGAGTTGGTTTATGAGGCGGGTTTAACGAATTTAAGAATTCAGTGGGATAGTGGACGACATCTTCAAGGCTAAGTACTGTATTGATGGCAGGGTTGCGTGATTTCAAATCCTTTTTGATTTAAAATCCGCCATTAGTTAAGAAATATATTTTACTCGTGATTTGATTTGTTGACCAAATAAGAAATAAAAAGGATTTGTGATTTGATTCGTTGACCAAATCAGAAATCAAATTTATTTCTGATTTAATTTGTCAACTAAATAAGAAATAAAATATATTTGTGATTTGATTCGTCAGCCAAATAAGAAATCAAATTTATTTGTGATTTGATTTGTCAACCAAATAAGAAATAAAATTTGTAATTTGGTTTGTATCGCGAATCAATTTGCTTGGGAATCCTGAAAATCCCAAAGAAGCTCCGAAAATCCCGAAATAGTCCCAAAAATATCGAAATTGGTTGAAATATTAAATCACAAATAAATTCGATTTCTTATTTCATCGACGAATCAAATCACAAATAAATTTTATTTCTGATTTGGTCAACGATTCAAAACACAAATCCTTTTTATTTCTTATTTGGTTGACAAATCAAATCACAAATAAAATTTATTTAGGATTTGATGCAACTTTCAATTCAGAAATAAATTTGATCTGTGGATTTGTGATTTGACTAACTCAAAATCACGCAACCCTGATTGATGGACGCATCTGTTTAATTTCTCCAAAAAATTTTTGTATTACGATTAGGGTATTCGATTATTCGACTTTTTTAAAAACTGGTTTTCGAATTATTCGAATAATGGAAATTTGAAAAAAAAACCGGTTTCTAATTTTCAAATCAGGAAAAAAACAGGGTAAACCGGATTGTTTGAGTAATTGGCAGCCTCAAAATACCTTATATAAAAATATCTACGGTCAGCTAAAAAAAAGTGAAAATACTAAAATTTAAACTCTTAAAAACAAAAAAGAAAATAAGATCTCATCAAAAAATTCAATATTTGTTCTAAGTAAGAAGAAAGTACATGTAACTAAATAATGTTATTTCAATGAAAGTAATCATTTAAAAGTAAAATGCAGTTTAAATGTTTTGCAGTCAATCTATTTTTTCTTTAGTTTTTTTATAAAACTTGATATCTTTCTAAAAATATAAAATTGTTTTGTGTTTGTTGTACTTTTTTTTTGTTCTGATTGTAAGTGGGCATATAATTTGTTATTGTAGTGAATTCGCCTTATGCTGTTCACTTTTTCAGTGCTGCCAATTGATAATCACTATGTGTTTGCCGTTTTAATAAGAATATAATGGATGTAAAATGAGTTGATATGCTGCCGCATTTCGACTATTCCTCAAAAGTTATAACTTTACAATCTAGTAAAAAAACAGGGGTTGGAGATAAAAAAACCGGTCTATTCGATATTCGAAAAATCATGATTTAAAAAAAAACGCTCAAAAATTTATGAAAAACCCGAGGAAACCCGGTTTGAAAAAACCAAGTCAATCACCCTTATTGCGATGCTATTAATCGCATCCACAGTAACATTCCTTGGCGAGACAATTGCTCACTCGCACAGCCAGTTGTATGGTTTGCTTAAAATATTTTCAATATCTACAGTGACGTATCCGTCGATATTTTGTATACTTCTATTTCCAATACTAAGCATGGATTGAGGGAACTCAGAACCAACCCTACTAAGATTGGCTCTCATATTTGTCCGCGAATGCAACTTTTTAATATCATGCCACAAAACCGCTGTGCTAAGGCATGCTTTGATGATGCCCGCTCGGGTACCTTTTGCTACGACTGGTTAGTCTCACCATAAATAAGATATTTTTCGAGTAGATCGTTCCTTGGTCGACTTCCCGAAAAAAAGGATTCTATACGCTAATCTAGGTAAAAAGCTACCTACGTACCAAAGCCAGACCTGCTACGACTTCTTACTCTGGGAACCTCTGTTCCGTAGAGACAGGAGTCCTACTTTCTTGTTCCACCTCGTAAATGCACTTGCATCAGGTATTTCAAAGTCAATTGTTCGTAAGGGTCTAATCTTGGCTTCTCCAGAAACCTATCCCATCGGCAGACTCTTTCGATGAAATTTCTGCAGACGAGAGGCCGCAGACAGCGTTCGCTTTGGGGCCACCACGATTCTCTCTTGGAGCAGCTAATAGCTTTATAATATTGTAGTCAGTGAGAGCAGCCCTATACTCGTCCGATTGATTTGACATTTTGGCTCTGCTAAAAAACTTTCTGACAGGTTTGCGCTTTGCATATCTGTTGCTAGCTCCATTTTGTCGATTGAGTTATTGAAATTCAATTAAAACTCCGTTGTTTCGCTCGCGAGAGTTTAAAAAAGGGCTCACTTTTCTTAAGCCGGAAAGCAAAGCTCAGACCGCCACGGGATCTTAAATCTTGTGTGTTGAAAATCCGAGAGCCGTGTTTCAGATTCAGAAATTGACATGCTGCAGCGAGTAAAATCTATTGTTAGAAAGCTGTGCAAGATAAAGACATAGATCGTTTTTAACTGCAGCGCAAAGCGAAAAGATAGTAAACTCTCATCTTTTTGCACGCGTTGACAATCAGCCAACTTGATTTTTCGTCTTCGAAAGTTGTATTTTCTAATATTTTGAAAACGGTATTCTAGGTTACTAAAATCTTAGATATTAATTACCTTACTTTGTAAATAGTCTGTAAGAAACTTCTGTTCATAGACTAAATGAATAAATAAATTAATCATTTTTATTTTATATCGCTCCATTGCAAGCCTTCTCGCGGAAACATAAAATTTAACTACACTGCTGATATTTTAAAACTAAATATGTATATAAATTCCATAGCAATTTTCACGAGTAAACGAGCAGTGTAAAATTGTTTCCATGACGTTAATTTTGTTATACCTTTTGCGTCTTACGCTATGTGGGCAAAGTTATAACTGTCACGCCAAGCCCCAAGATTTTACCAGGGTTCTTCTAGCAAGCCTAAAGCAAAAACTCAATTCAGCGGTTAATATTTTTATTGTGGTCGGTAAACCTTTTACAGTGACGTCCGTATGCTTCCGCTGAAGCGGCATGCCTTCTTGTCTTGTCGGGACTACTTTTCCCTGGTATCTTCGAACTGAGGTTCACTGTGATAAACAGGATAAATATCTAAGATTTGCCCAGACCTATGAACACATGACCCTAAAACTGTGTCTAAACTGAAGAAGTACGAGCTAATTTAGGAATTAGAAGCACCTTCTTCTGAGTGTGAGAAACTCGATAAGTATTACGGGTTGTAATTAATTGAGTCAAACGTTGTGTCGCGTTCGTGCGTTAGTAGCTGTTGTATGCCAGAGGAGCTTGTGCGCGTGGACTGGGTGCACCAACTTCTGTAAAGGACATTTTGCTCGCGCATTGACATGTTTCCTTATTTTCTGGAGCACGATGTGCGGCGGAAGACAGGCTCCAACCGGGCCTGCTGGTTTTGTCGACATTATTGAACACATATCTGTCTATATTAACAGGCGCTCCCGTTGACTTTAGCCTATTAAACGTCCCATGAAGATCATTCGAAGTTTCTGTCAAGTATTCTAATAAATCTCAATCTCAGCGTAACTCAGATCGTTTTTTTTCAAAATTATTTCCTATCAAGCACGTGTACTAATGTATGTAAAGGCAGTCTCCAGACTTATGTGACTATTGCATTTGACCGCATATATACAGCACTTAGCATATTTTCACCCCAGTGCAGGGAGCACTTCGAAAAGGTTGTGAGCAAATTATTTCCAATAAAAGACTTGTAGATATACATGTACAGTCCGCATGGTCAATCTTCCTATTTCCGAAAATTTACATTAATCACAAAACCTTTTTATCCTTTTCAAATCCTATTTTAGATTAAAAACGAAATTAATTAGATAGTATTTGTGAATTGTCTTAAACTTTTTAGCAAAATACACAGAATAACCTTTTTCTCCCTTTGTTGCCGTAACAGCTGGCTACATACAGATTCGACAAAGTTTACCTCAACAAAATACTTTTAATTAAAATGCGTAAACTCAAATTGTATCTTTTCGAAAGTGAGCGACATGGCTGGCAACAATAGTTGCACCATTTTCCACACATAGTAGCATTTGCAGAGTGAAATTTCAAACGGAAATCTGTTGCCACACCCAACTGACGAAAAATGCGCGAAAACTTTTCAAATTGAAAATGAAACAATTGGAATGGAAAATGCGCGCAAAGACAATAAACAAATATCCGAAAAGGCGAAGCAAATAAAGAAAAAATCGCACAGAAAGGATCGCAATTTGAATTCATCAATGAAAAATGTAAAAAAAAGTGAAAAAGTTACAGCGAACCCAAAGTGAACTCAACAACTCAACCGAATGGAGACTAAGCGAAATGATAGGAGACGAATTGCAGCGAGTTGGACGAGTTGGACGAGTTGGGTCTAGTGGCAATGAATCGAGCGCACTTAAGGGGAAGATTGAGTAGCTAAAAGATATTGAAAAAAAATATATGAAATCCAATTGATTTTAACCGTTTTTCTCACTGCTCCCTCATTTTATTGCTCAACATTCGCTTGCCACTGTGCTTGAGCACCAACACATGCATATTTCAATATGCATATGTATGTATGCTTCTCAAGTATACAAACATTTTTCCAGGAGCGGTGGGTGTGGGCAGTGCGCCAAGGATATGGGGAAAAACTTTTTATTTTCAAACTGGCAACATATGTATGTACTCGTATGTATGTAAATACGTAAATACATAAGTAAAAACATGTATGTATGTACCAGTGTACATATCCATGTATGTACATATCTACATACATATGTATACGTGCACGCTCAGAATTGGCATTAGATCCAAGCTGTGGAGCTCCTGCTGTTTTGCTGTAACAGTTTCAAGACTTTTCATTGGCTATGCGCCCGGCGGTGGGCGCTGCTGCATGTTGCATATACACACGAGTGTATGTACATACATATATAACCCTATATTGTGACAGGATGAGAGGGAAAATAATATAAATGCCAGCAACGTGAATAAAAAATGACATTTGGATACTGAATAGAAAAAAAGAAAAAAAGAAGAAAAAAAGGAAAATACAATAAAAGCAGCACAACTGGAAAAAAGTATCGCATTGAGATTGAAGGAAATTGAATTGAATTGATAAAACGCTACATAGAAGTGCGAGTACGAGTATATGTGCCTATATATGTGTGCAGCAGTGGATGATAAAGGATGCGTGGGTGGGTAGTCGATAAGCGGCAGAATTGGTTGAATTGTGTGACAGGTGGGGTTGATGGCCTGTTTGGGGTTGCGAAAGCTGAGGTAACTTGGTGAATGGGTGTACGGTGGGCGATTGTGTGTGGGTGCGCCTTTAATACTCTTATGTTCGCTGTCACATTGGGCATTGAAATAGAAACAAATATATTTTCTTCTCTAATAAGCTTATTTTTACGGTTCAGAAAAAGTAATATTCTGAAAAATCGTTGCTTATGGATATTTAGTTATTACAGTTATTTGTACCTATACATTTTCATTATTTCACTTCTGCAACTAATTGGCTAAAGAATGATATTATATTAATTTTTCGCGTTGGATATGAAATACTTTATTAAAAGAAAAGTTAGTATTTCTTTTTATAAACTTTTTGTAGCTCTAGTCACGAAGCGTAGGTAGTACAGGAATTGAATTTTACTAGTCGCCACGTTTTCAGGCTCTTAAAGCCGATTATCTATCTGATTCTGGTGGATACTGAGCAGAAATGGCTAAAAACGAATGCTACCATATCTAGCGCCACTTAAGGGCAACCGTACGCTTGGATTTGAATATTAGCTCTGAGTAGAGAACTAATCGAAGAGAAGAAAAGTTTCGAGTATTGAAAGAACGTGGAACTCGACTTTCAAAGGTGCGTCTTCCACGGTGGGAAACCGACATACTACCGCCATTCTCCATTCAGCGCTTCCCCGCTGAAATCCCTCCCAGTAATGGACCTTAAACGAAGCCGAAACTTCTTCCAGAGAACTGTACGTGGGTGGGCCACTACAACCTATAAGACTCCTCCACATGTTTGATGGGGCTTTGAAGTAGCCGAGAAAAGCTCATTCAGACCGCCGCAATTCTTTAATTCCTTTTGGAGCTGGTAGGGTGGCCAAGGGATCTAAATTCTGAGAAGCATGCTGGGATACTAAGGTGGGCAAAGAGCGTGCACAGTGAGGCGGAGGAAACACAGGGTACGGTGGTTAGCGGGACAGTTCGGTGACGACCGCATGTGCAAGGGTACCCAAGGAAAAGCCGGGACCACCTTCAAGTTGAGAGAGTGCGGGACGAGACGAGGGGCTCAAAACGCGCATTGTTTCTGCCGACGAACGCTTGGAAATGCTGCAAAAAACTGGAACAGACCTAGTCGAAGAAGTTATAGAGGGATCTAAGGCCGAGGCTAGGGGTAAAAAATACCTCGTCCTCGGCCGCATGGCTGGCTACCCAAGCTGATTGAGAAAGTCCTCAGATACTGAACCTAAACTGTTCCGGGTTACGATTAGAAGGTTATGTGAGCTAGGGAGATCGGTCCCAAGCAAAAGTCACTCAGTATTATTATTATTATGGGCCATATGCACCGCGACCTGTAAAATGATCTATTGTGCGTGACGTTCCACCCTATAGGGGAAGGCTTTTAATGTAGCCTAGCACCTCCAAGGGCGTTTTGTTCCAAATTTCAAATGGATTAAGTGTAGCACCACCTAAGTGAGCTAGTGTGCGTCTAGCAAGAGCGTCACATTCACAGAGAATGTGTTCTGGCGTTTCTTCGTCCAGCTCACAGAAGCGACAGACATTTGTTTCTGAAAGATTCATTTTACTGAGGTGATAGCGAAGGGAGC
>JAPVRG010247545.1:0-10168 GCA_029783565.1 Rhagoletis cerasi
ACAATCGTAAAATTATTGATAATACCTTTAGATGCGGGTATATAATATAATACTTTACCATATAGTATGGAATATTCTTATAGATTTTCCCTTTGTACATTCGTTTGCGGTATATAATCGTAAATGCGCTTAAATTTAACCTTCGCACATTTTTCTCGGGTACCCGGGTAATTACTACACTGCCCGGGTAGTATAGGACCCGGGTAGGGCATCACCCGCTACCCGGGTACCCGGGTAGCTCATTACCTGGATCAAATCATCAGCAGTATTTTATATGTACCGCCTCAATTGGCGCTTACACAATATGTTAGTGTTTGGCCGAGCTTCTCCTCCGATTTGTGGCGTACGCCTTGATGTCGTCGCACAAAGGGGAGGGACCTACAGTTTTACGCCGACTCCGAATGGCGATGGTATTTTTATGAGAAGCTTTTTCAAGGCAAAAATACACTCGGAGGTTTGCCATTGCCTGCCGAGGGGCAACCGTTATTAGAAAACACTTTTTAGCTTTTATTTTATGATGTTGGTCGGAAACTGGGCTCGAACCCAGGCCCTGCGGAATGGTAGTGCGTACTGCTAGCTACTAAACCACAGCGGCCGCAGCAATAAGCGAGTAATAGAGAAGGTCGAAAACGACAAATCTCCTTTATTGCTTCGAAATCAGGCCAAAAGGAATACCCTTTTATTCCTCTTATAGGGAGATCTTCCTTCAAGTTCTGGTGGCTATTAGCAACGCATACGTATTTTTTTGAGTTATTATTTGATCCCCTGCCAAGGAAAGAAAGAAGAAGTTGTTTGTTCTCAATGAATGCGAAGCAAGCCAAAAAAGCGTAAAACTATTTGGGCATGATGTTTAACCGCGCTGTCCGGGCTTTGAAGATCCCAAATGTTTTATTTATTTTTATTTTATTTATTTTTGGTAGAATTGCTATAAAATCTTTAAAAAGAAATATTTTTTGATGTAATACGAATATTTCCCTTAAAAAATCTTCAGAAAATGAAACTATAATGCAAATTTAATTTTAAAATTTTACTATGATGGCAGCAGGAAAGTTCCTGTTTTTTTTGGACCACCCTAATTCATATATGCACGTACATATGTACATAATTGCATCTTTCATTGTAAGATTCATTTGAACAACTAAAACTCGGTCAAGACAAAACTGAAAGTCATCAATTCGGATAATTATTTGTTTGAGCCAATATCCACCAAAAAGAATATCTAAGCAGATTCACCGGATGTGCGGGACGATTTATGTATGTATATCGATATTATGTAACATCGTACGTGAATATAGATACATATTTGAATGCAATTAATAATGAAATTAATAATAAAGTAGTCTACAAAGTTAAAGTGCACAACTTCCATGACCGTAGGCTAAATATGCCTTTGTGGGAGGAAAAAATATGAATAACGTATAAAGATGTTTTTTTTTTAACGGAATCTACGAAAAGTGAATGCCGTGCAACTATCCTGTGCTAGACACATACACATTTCCTGTGCTTACACATTTTTTTCTGCCAAAGCGTTTCTATTCATTTGCTTTTAAATATCCTATCTTCGCTTTTGCGCGAATTCAAGCTTTGAAATAAATAAAGTAAATGTTACACGCTAGCATCCTGTATACAGGATTACGCCATTCATATCTGGCGTTTAGAATTTAGCGCTTAGTGCAATTAAAATTATCGCACATAAAAATAAGTATCTAGAGATAAAAGATATGGAATTTATGTGTGTATGCTTTTTTGTATGTATGTACGTATGTGCACATGCTTACGCATAGCGCTAAATATTGCTCATTTACTAAGAGACTCAAAAGGCAAGTTTTTGAGCAAATGCTGCTGAATCACTCAATATATCATGCTTTATATTGAATAAAAAATTTGTACTAAAATTTTGTGTAGTTTCTGCGTAAAAAGACAATATGCAGTCTTTTTTTCTGTATTTGGGGTGCAAATTGAAAACTTTAAAACCGTCTACTGAAAAATATGGGTTTTTTGAGTTATGGCAGTCTTTTAGTGAATGGACGATATGTTATAAGAAAATATTGAATGATGTTGAATATATGTAAGTACTTACATAAATATGTATATATGTACAGGCGCAACTAAGGAGGTAATGTGGGGGTTCAAATCCCTCTTAGTGCTTATTATAGCTATACGACACCCACATATTGACAAGTTTTAACTTTTTATTTTTTCATTATTTAACCGAAGATCGACAATAAAATTCATCATTCTAACCTTTGCATCTTTTTTCATACATCCTGTTGTTACATATGAATCCATAAGTACCACTCGTAATATAAAAGCATATAACTTCAAAGTCATATTGTTGAGATACTTTCCGACTTGACAGTTTATACACACTACGGTGGTACGGCCACAAACTTTGAACTTGTTTTGCTTTTCTCATGGGCGTACCAAGGACCAAAACTAGGGGGGAGGGGGGATTGGGTGGTAATTCAAAATTTCCAAATCATGGAATCAAACAATAAAATATTTATAACTACCTCTATCCAACCACTTCATTGTTCTGTTGATATCAGAGAACCTGTTAAATTAATATTGGAAGACTTGATAGCCAGAATGAAAAGATTATGGTAAATTAGGTAGTGCAGTGTATTTAAACAGTTATGAGGATCTCTTCTATGAGCGCTTGGAGCATACATATGAGCGCTGCTTGGCGATTGCAATGCCAAGGTGGGCAAGGAAGGGATCTTTGACGCCACTGTCGGAAAATTCAGCCTCCACGACGAAACGTCCGATAACGGACTGAGGTTGATCGACTTCGCCGGGGCCCGAAACACGGTATTATGTAGTACTAGGTTCCAGCATAAAAAGATCCATCAAGCTACAGGACTGTCTCCAGATCGAAAAACGAGAAACCAAATCGACCATGTTGTGATAGACGGAAGGCATGTTTCCAGTGTTTTAGACGTACGTACACTCCGAAACATTGACTCTGACGACTGTCTTGTTGCAGCCAAGTTACGCCAATGTGCGTCCAACAATGCAAGGAAAACTGAACTTCGAAAAGCTGCAATCACAACAGACGGCCAATTTATTCGCTACTCGACTCTCACAGCTGCTCTCTGAGAGCACCCTTCAACAAGCCGACATACGCGAACAGTGGAACCGCATTTCTGGCTCATTAAGTACCGCCGCTGAAGAAGTAGTCGCATTTCAGCGAGCATGAAAGAACAACTGGTACGATGAGGAATGTCAAGAAGCTGCAGAGAAAAAAGATGCCGCCTACAGGGCCACGCTGCGATCGGGTGCAACGCGAGCTATGTGGGACCGATATAGGGAGCTGAAGAGGGAAGCGAGACGTATTTGCCGCAAAAAGAAGAAAGAGGCCGAAATACGAGAGTGCGAAGAGCTTGAAATGCTGGCCGACAGGAAAAACGCTCGAAAATTTTATCAGAGAGTTAGGCAACTTACGGAAGGTTTCAAGGCCAGTGCGTACTCCTGTAAGAACAACCATGGCGACCTAGAGGCTGATGTCCAAAACGTACTTAAATTATGGAGGGAACACTTTTCCACTCTTTTGAATAACAACAGTACTGAAAGTAGTGGAGAAGACGAACCCGAGCCCCCAGTCGATGACGATAGAGTCAACAAAGCTGCTGTAGCTGCCGACCTGCTAGCTGAGCTATTCAAGTAAGGCGGCGAGGAGTTGATAAGGGACATTGTTGATCGCATTCAAGTTTTCACTCGTTTAAGGGTGCTAAAGGATCTTTCAATTGAGCAGGTCTTATACGGCAACGAGAGAAATATTGAAAGAGGTTGCGCAATAGCTGGGTACAGCAGTCCAGCTTCTAAGATCAACTCCTCTATTTTAAATGCTTTTGAACCCTCTCTCGCCATATTTCTTTGATTCAAGTTAAAATACAATAGTTCGCTTTGAAGTTCTAAGTTTGGAATATTGTAATAGGCTGCTATTAAAGCAGATTGTTCTTTTACTTGTTGCACTGAAGCCTCTATAAAGTTAAATGGATGTAGAACATACTTTTCTTCACTAAATCTTTGCTGTAATGATAAAGACAGTTAATCTAAATATGGTATCGACAGAGCTCGCATCCAATATTCCGACTCGATTGTGGATGGAGGATTGGCTCTGTGTTGTTGTCTTTGTACACTTCTGGTGGCGTTAGCTCAACATCCATCTTTTCAGCAATTTCGTAAACCTCTCTCAACAGCTTTATAATTCCTTCTTCCGCCTTCATTCTGTGTCCGTTTATTAAGCCAATAATTGTGTTTATATGCTTTGAGCATAAAAGCAAGTTTATTGTTGTTGCCTGGAATGCAGTAACCACCGGTTTAAGAATTTTGGAGTATTTCGCGATCATGCATACGGTTATGATGAACGCAGGCCGGCTTACCGCAGAATGTAACTGAAAAACATTTATTTTGTTGCAGGAGTTACTGTTATTTCGGTACCCCCCCCAACTTTTCGAATAACTCGAAAACCGGTTTTAGAAAAAAGGTGAATAATCGAACACCCTAGTTCTGACAACAATCTCTTAACAAGAAATAATATTTTTATAGACTTAAGGAAAATGGGCGTGACACCGGCCACTTACGAAGTTTATATCGGTAACCGCTTTATCGATTTTTACCAAACACAGGTAAATTATTTCTTTAAAGTCTAACCGAGCATATTATCGAAAGTGTTTTAAATAGGAAAATACCCCCCATGTTTACCACGGAACGTTAGGTTTCAGAATCGAGAAAAAAACAATGTTTAATACGTACGTCGGGTATTTAATATTCGGTTTCACCCGAACTTAGACTTCTTTACTTGTTATTTTTAAACATTTATGTCGGTTCAGTCTCGATGTAATTAATATATTTTGAGCTTAATGATAATTAAAGTTCAGAGATATCTATCTGGTCGAGACTAAGCATTTGCACTTAATATTCTTAGACGTATATCATCCGCTAGGCAACCGAATGTCAGCCTGTCTCACAATTTTATTACTTTTTAACAGGGACCGAAAATAAACGTTAAGTATCAAGATTTTTATTTGTAGATCTTTACATAATCGTTATTTTTTTTTTTTTTTCGATCAAGAATAATACTTAAGTTTGGAATTTTTCTTCGATAAAATTTAATCGTTATTTTGTAATTTTTATTTTTTCGATTAAAAAAGAATCGTTATTTTTGTTTCTTATTTGTTTCGATCATTTTAAACCGATATAACTTAGTCTGTTTTTTATGACCGATTTGAATCTTTTATGTTCTAAAAAATTAAATCGGAAAATAACGATTTAATTCGATCGAAAAAGTATGAATAAAATTTTAGCGGTTAAATTTTGATTTTTATTATAAAGATCATAACCGTTACGGTCCCTGCTTTTTAATGAACCGCTAACTGAAGAATTGCGCCCGCCTGAGGCTCTTAGTAACACTAAGCATTTACTCAACTTTGAGTCCATCACTAAGTAAATAAACTTTTGGAAAATGACCCTCTGGTGCGATGGATTGATCCAAGACCACTTTTTTTCAGCTCGTTGGCGCTGTTGCAGCGGAAAGCCTTCTAACCCCAGGTGGCCAATTACGCAGAAGATCAAAATAAATAAGCACCTTCTTTATTTTCTCTGGAGCAGGACAGTATTGCTTTATAATTTGATCCTTAGCCTGCATAATATGAATAAGTTCCATTGGTCAACCGAGAGATGGTGGGGAAGCTTCGAAGGAGAGATTTGTTTAACACGCGCTAACATATATATACATACTTGCTTCGCGGCTTAATAGCTAAGCTGTATCCGGTAAGAAGTTTTTTCAAGCAAAACTGGGCTATTTATATTTCACCAAACAACATCCAACGTAAGACAGAAACATGTATTAATCCCCATGATGAAAAAATTATACATTGGATAGAATTATAAAGTATGAAATTTTCTGAAACTCTTTTTGGAAGAAAATTTTGAAAACCGATTGAAACTATTTATAATGCCTTAGAAAACATATCCACGAAAATATCGTTAATTTTTTAACAAAAACCATATAAATCCAAATTGCCGAAAATCAACGGTATTTTGTAGCCACTTCAAATTTGCATTTCATTATTTTAGAATTGAATAACCATTTTTTTTCGAGTTTTTGTACAAAGTTTAAAACTGCGCCTGAAGCAAAGTTACCACTTGGCTAATTTTTATACATTTTAAGCTCTACCCAGAATTGCGGCGGACGACGGTAAAGTGACGGTAAAGCGACCTCTTTGCATTCGATCCTACTGTGGCCCGGCACCCTCCTGAGAGTGCGTACAAATTTGCCACTTTCCAATCAGATTTTTTAAAAAAGTATACAGTTTTGTAGCCCCTTAATTTTTAATACAATAAAGTGCAAGTTTAAAGTTGCTAGAAAATTGCTTTTTTCACGCAGTTTCTTTCATACAAAGTATGTTCGAACATTTTTTTATGGAAGAAAGTAATAATACCGTCCGCAAAAAAAGAAATCCAAAAACCAACGCGATTTTCTAGCAACTTTAAACTCGACCATTTTCGCTCACAAAGGGTGGGCGTGGCAGTGCGCCGACGTTCACCATTTACCCAGATCTATTAATTTCTAACCACGATGTACAACATATGTGGAATTTCAGCAGAAGTGGAGCACGATTACTACTTTTTTTCGCAGTCTACATATACACAAGAGGACGTCCTATTGTGTGACGTACTTCCAACAAGCAAGCGATATGAGGCAGAGGTTCAGCCTTCAAAAATCTAAGTAAAACCGAAGATATAACGATCTATAGTGCAGTGGGAAGGGGATTTTTTACCAGAAACCACGCGGTCAAATATCGTTAGCTTAGAGTTAAAGGTTGCTAATACAACTTTTTGAGGAAACTCATATTTTGATATAGGAAGCAGGATAAATTAAAAATGCATTGTTTCCAAACGGATTAAGGGGTTTGCTTTATTTCTTGCCGTTTATATTCAATGAAAGATAAATTTGCTAAGTCCAAAAGAGACACAGAAAATTCGTTAAGACCAAAATAATACGAAATCTTTTAATTAACATCGAATCCTTCTGATTCATATCGAGTTTTGCTTTGACTTAAACGCGCAAAATGTATTCAAAATTTTGCAAAATACTTGAAAAAATAGCTATGTATAAGAAGTTTTTTTCTTCTCCTGTAAAATTTTTTAAAGTAGACCTAGCAACTTTTCACTCCAAGCTAGCGATATTTAACTAATTAAAAAACAAATAAATCGTAGCCACTACTTACCGTTCTTTAACGAACTTGCTTGAGTCTTGAGTTATTAAGATATGTTTTCGCTGAGGGCACTTTTTAGCCGCGAACACTATCCACTATTTTTTATAAAAGCTTTTCAGACTTTTATCACTATAAATGTCTTTATTTCTCCAAACCCTCTTTTGTTTCTTTACACCGATTGTACAGAGGTGATGAGTGTGCAAATTACCTCTTTTGATATTCAATAATATGAGCACAAAAATAAATAAGCAATAACTATGTAAAGTATACTTTTATACGTATTTATAGGCCAATAACACTTGTTTGCTATGTTTTCAAATGCAAATGCGAGTTTGAATTGTACCGGTCACAATTTGCTGCTAAAGTGTGCAAGCGCCAAGATTTGAATGGAACCTGTGCGTTGCCAGTCGGCATTTTATAGTCGGCTAAGAACGATAAGGTCCAACCGAGCAACAGGATTCTGTCATTCAGCCAATCACAAACTATAATGTTGGCCGAGTGTTGCCGAGTTCGGTTGGTGGAGTGCGTCCGCCCACCGCCCACCGCCTTACACTTCGACACCTACTTAGTGCTTGGCCTTATTATAAGGCATACTGGAAGAGTGGTAAGTGCGGCAGCGTTGGGAGGTGCTTGGCCAAAAGCGTAGGCTCAACGTATCCGCTGCTCTTTCATCTCTTCCCGTACGTTAGCTTACTTTTTGACTTTTTCCACTTCAAAATGCTGTTTGTATTTCAGTTTCTCTTGGGTAAATTTGAAGTTCTGAGTTCTGCAAGCAACTTTCTATTTTGATAGCCGCTCATCTTTTTAAATGCGGGCCATTTGAATGAATGTTGGTACGATATTTGAACACGTGTTTTCTTATGAGATATATTAAAGATATATAGCAATTAATTGTTTAAGCTCATAAGCTAATCATGCCATCACTGATGACGCATACGTGGTCACTAAAAGTTAAGAGTGCGTATGTTTATAAGTATTTATGTACGTATGTATGTATGTATGTATATATATATGAACATAAGCAGCACAAATAGAGCTTAAAGTAAAAAGGCCAGCAGATTTCCTAAATAATTATTTCCATGGATATGAATTCGATAATGCAAAGCAATCGAATACGAGAAACGTGTTTTAATTCATATTTCGACAAACCTACGTACCACCCTCTCACCCAATTAGTTACTGCACCTTAAACACCTTCGCTTTGCATGCAATTTAGTGGCGAAGCGAATTGTTTTTTTTTTATATTCTCTTCTTGCCACCCACTTCTGTTCACCGCCTGTTGCATTTTGTCGTCATTTTCACTTTTTACTTTGTAACCGTAATGTATGTATTTATTTGTTATGATCAGCTCCCGGGCTACTGTTACTACCGTCTCTGAGCGAGTTGTTATCAGCTTGTTTACCGCAAATAGCAAATTTATCGGTGGGAAAGAAATTTTATTCGAATCATCCAACGTTCAATTTTTTTTTGTTTTAATCATATATTTGTAAGGTATCCGTATGCAATAATACTAATAAACATACCAATAATGCCAGCAATCATAACAAAATTGATCACAATTGTGATGCGATTTTCTAATCCAAATATAGGTACTTAGCTGCCTTGTTGTGCCAATGGAGACAGGTGGACCCTTTGTTTATTGTTAGCGCAGATTTTATTAGACGAGAAAAATTGATTGATAAGCAGCTGTATTTTTTCAATAACACTCAATTCGATTGTGGCATAAACAAGTGGATTTAGGGTTCAGGGGATTTCTTAATGATATTTTCATCGTAAGCCTTGACAAACAATTGCCTCAGGTGGTTTTCCATAAACTAATATGCGAAAATGGTGCTAAGCCATACAAACATTTATAAGGTAAAGTATTTGTTTATTTATTTACTAAGCCGTCATCTTTACTAAAAGTCATTAGGGCATTTTTTCACTTTGGCAAATTGAATGTCAACACGTTGAGGCATTTGTATGGCAGACTGCAAGGCGCATCTATACAAGGTGGCGTTACCACCGATAGCCGATTGGATATTTTTGTCTCTACACTAGTACAGCAGAATGTCATCCAAGGCGAAATGGCGTAACTTTAGGATGTCAACAAAACGAAATGACGAAAACTATCTCCCGTTTTCTTTCGTTTTGACATCCTTACGTACCAAAAAGCAATAATAAAATACACGGGATTTTTACTTATATGCAATTGACACCACAAAATGATAATTATTCTTTTTATTTTTCTTGATTAGCGCTGTAACCGCCTAAGCGATTTTGGCCGAGTTCAATAAAGCACGCCAGACGTTCCTCTTCTAAGCCAACTGACTCCAATGGGAATGGTCCAATTAAAGCCAAGTTCTTCTCCACCTTGCCTTTCCATCGAAGAGGAGGTCTTCCTCTAACAGGATCGTGATCCGCGTTGTATGGTTTCTCAGCTGAAGCTTAAAGTATTCGCTTCGCCAACTCCCAAAGGCCCGTAAATTTTCCGCAGAATCTTTCTATCGAACAATTTAAGGGTCGCTTTATCAAATGTGTTCATTGTCCAGTATAAATTTCGCGGAGACAAAAAATTCGGATATCATTTCATAAAGGCAACTTCTTTACGTGTTGTCGAAAGCGGCTTTAAAATCGATAAATAGATGGTGAGAGTCGATCTCCTTCGTGCTACTTTTCCAAGATTTGGCGTATGGCGAATACCTTGTGGATTTACCAGGCTTAAAACCGCACTTGTAAGGCTGTGACGACTTTCAAACCATACGCGCACACTTTTTTGCGGCACAGAGGCGTGTGGGTACCTTGGCTGCAATAAGATTAGTGGTTGGAGTAGATTTTTGCTCCCCGGAGCATATGAACATACAAAACAATAAACGCGTGCCTTCGCAACGTCATCGATTTGGGTTCTCGTCTTTCGATCTGCAACTTGACGGATTTTTTCTGCTGGAACCTAGTATTGCCTCGGC
>JAPVRG010247551.1:0-12360 GCA_029783565.1 Rhagoletis cerasi
TACCATTCCACTTTTTCTTTCAAATTCGTCCACATACCCTCTGTCGTAGGTTACCTTCAACATTTTTGCAATAGGGGCTTTCGTTGAAAATGCATTAATGTGAAGTGAATTTCTTAATCGCCGTCTTTTCTATATTTTCGTCCAATTTTTGAACTCTTCGAATCTTTTCACAAACATCAAATCTTTCTGGGATACTTGAATTACAAATGGTGCAATGTACCATCCAAACGTATAAACTGATACTATAAATACACTTTCGCGTCACTGAAAACGTAAGAAGATATGGGCATGCTTGTTTTAAGCTGTTAAAAATTATTTATGTATATTTTTAAACTCATTGTATAAATTTCTATGTGTTATAGCGATTATAGCAATTTAAAATTATATAATTGATATAAAAGCGATATATTAACATTTATTTCGATTATATAACATAAAGCATTATTCCACTTTTCGAGCTGGATTAAAATAAACTCCACCAAGCGTAAGAATATATGCAAAAGATGGCACAGATTTTAACCCAACTAACCCCTGAAGGTAAATTAGTTGTTTAACTCTAACAAATTGTGAGTGCGGATGTTTTTGTTGTTATATTATAGTTTCTGAAGGTGTACTCAATTTTGAGCTCAAAAAGTTATTGGGATAAATAATTATCAACTAACTGATTTAATTATTTATTAAGCTGAAAAATTTTTTAACAAAAATTTTACATTAGTTGATTTTATGGCCTATAGTAATGGTATGTGCGAAATTTCAGACGTTTAGCTCAATGTTTGTGGTAAATAGACGATATTTTTGACGAAGATGTATTTCAGGTTCGCGACTTGGTAAAAATTGAAAATCGCGTTGAGCAACCCCTAAACGACCACGGATTTCTCTCAAATTTTCAGCAACATGTTTTTTCTTGATGCTTTCAAAGATTTTGATGCATCGCACAGTTTCGGTTAAAACCGAAATAATGTCTAAATGCACAGTTTCCATATGCACAATTCCGGTGCCCCCTAAAGATCTCCTGGGTAAGTTTAAAAGCATCACAGCCAGTATCTGCAAAGGCTACGCGATCAGCAAACTGGCGCGTCACCACCTCACTTTTTCCACGGTTCAGCTCCACTATCGATATCCCTGTCTCTATCGCCACTATCGCCCAATTAACAACTTTCAAATGAAACTATCTACAGGCACACAAATTTAAAGGGAAATTGTTAAAAATGTGATACGTTTTTGTATCCCGGCCAAATACCGAGAGAAAATGACAGTCAAAAAACCTAAAGCAGGATGAATCTCGGTTTAACTCTGATTTAAAAAAATGGAGACATAAGGCGGAGTCATAAAAAAAATAAATCGGTGTGAACACACACCATTCTGGGCTAAATCGCAATTCAGAGACTTCAAGTCGCGTTGTAAATAAAAGCCTTTGTCAAAAAACTGGGCATAGATGTTTTGTGCGATATGTGCTCTTGAGTTTCCTTAAAAGGAGTTTTATTGGCTAAAAGCATAAACAGACGGCAGCGTGGATCCGATTTAACTCGTTAATTCGGAATTATTTCGGGAATTAACTGCATTTGATCCGGAATAAGTCCTAGAGTTAGTTCCCAAAGTTAATTCGGATCAATGGAGTTTTCGATGACAACACTGGCCAAAACGGCCAAAAATAAACAAAGCAAACAAGTGAGCAAACAAAGCCAGCATGTTTGACACCCACAATACCCGAGTGGTTAGAACTGTGCACTACGACTCAGTAGCACCCAGGTTCGAGCGCCACTCCGAGCGATTCTTAAAAATGATTTATTTCTAATTTTTTTATTATAAATATTTTATTTTAATTATTTTATTTTTTCACTTTTTGTTATTTCACATAATTATTTCAAGTTAATCTAATTTTTAATTTTAATTAAAAAAGCCATAACAACTTTATTCACATAAAAGAAAAATAAAAGTAATAATTGAAGGAGCAAAAAAAGATGGCAAAAAATGTTTGTTTGCCGTTTGACTCGATCCCGTAAACTCGCGGCTCGATTAATCCCCAATACTGCCGCCTGTCGGGGTACAATTTTGACCAGATCAGCTGCGCCGTTAATCCGGATCAACGTTGCTGTCTGTCTATGCTGTTACATGACATAAGAATAAATATTGACGCATCGAAACAATGTTGTAGTTGCAGGATCATAGAAGCAGATTACAAACGCTTGGCAAACCATTTAATGACATCTTTGCAAAACATCACAAGTGGAAATAAGACCTTAGTTTAAAGCTCACAACTTCGAAAGGGATTAGTATTCCATATGGTAACACAGCGCTGATATTCTTGGCCTATGTGTGAGGAGGGTTTTGCTCCTCAGACGTTTCAATCTTAACTAAGAGTTTGAACTTTAAAAAACGGTTTTTGCGTTTTAACATTGGCCAACGTCGGGCATTTGCTAATAGATATGTAATAATAAAAACTGTACACCACCTGCCTTGATCATTTTCAGCCGGTTGCGCGGTACCAAAATAGGACTGATACAAAGTGATAATGGCAGAGCGTGCGGCAAAACAAAGGCACCATGGAGCACTATCGGTACTGTTTAACATTTAATAGACCGCGACGCTTGTTTTTAGCTGCCTTGGTTCTACATTCTACAACTATTAGACATTCAGAAAAACTGATTTATTTTGAACAAAATCCTGTTCAGAAATGCATCAGTGCAAATCATCAGCTTCTTTTAATTCTAAACTATAATTGATGGAAATGCCCACTTTGCGCAATTAAGTTCCAATTCGGCATTTGAACGTGGTTGCGCATATTGGACATTTCTATCAACTATAGTTTAAAAATAATAAAATAGGCTGATGCTTTGCTTTGATGCATTTCCAAACGGGAGCAAATTACCGCCATCCCCTGTCAAATTTGGATTGCATAAACCGATTTCAGCTTTATGTCGTCTTCAGTGTCATTTTTCGTTCAAAAATGCATTATCTTCTCACCCACTCTGAAGAACCAGTGAACAACAAAAAATTGAAAACAGTACTTAAATTCGCTAAGGATTTAAAACACGTATCTTTAAACTACACAAGCCAACAAAATTTTGGAAAATCACTCACCTAAAAATCGACCATCTATTACCTATGCAGTTTTTTGCGCTGAATCCAATTCCTGTATCAGAATTACACCAGCAGGCAAGGTTTATGAGACATTCTAACCTAAATAAAAGCGTGAAATGGCCGGTTATGGCAATTTCAAGAACTTATACAGGGTTACCGGGAAAGACGTCCTAGATACTTAAGGATAGAGATGGGCGCGGGCCTAAATTTTCAGGCCCGACCCGGCACGAGTGCAAAATACACTTTCAAAAACACGCACGAGCCCGCACGTTAAGATTTCAGTGAGGCCCGGCCCGGCCCGGCACGACGAAACACGCCCAAGCCCGAAATGATAGAGCCGACCTTTTTTTATACACATTTTTTTATTTTGTGTGAATGTATGTTATGTACTTACGTTTATTGAAAAAAGCTCTTAAATAGAATTTCGCAGAAAATATTTACTTAAGCGAATAAATTGAGCACGTACGTATAATGTTTTTTTAGATCAAAGATTCATCTCACATAAAAACCAATTACTCAGATTTAGTTGAGAGTTTCAAACGATTAACTGGTACATAAATAAAATAAAATATAAATATTAATAACGGGCTTTTTCGTGCTTATTCGTGCTTTTATAAAATTTTACTGAACGCCCATGCACGCACGAGTTCGTGGTGACAGCAAATATTCCGGCCCGTACCCGCTCTACTGGAGGACATTATTATTTAGGTAATTTCTGATTAATTTGGTTATATGACATGATGTCCAAACCTTAAAAATAAAAAAAAAATTTAAGGCAAAAAAATGAGAATTTGTATCAGGAATAGGGGCGGACATGTAGAGAACGAATTTTAATGAATAACAAATTTTAAATTGTCAATTTTTGTTTTAGTCACGAATTTTTAAAAATCCCCTACTAGTTGAGCCGCGATCCGCCTACGGGCTACTTCTTTAATTTAGGTATTATACCATTTTGGATAGGTAAAAAGACATACTGGTTTTTAAAATAATTTGCAGAATAGTTTTCAAACAAAGTTTTTTTATTTATGTGAAGTAGGAAACTGAAAAATCGTAAATTCAAAACTTTATCAAGCAACAATTTTTCACAGTCAGGCCTTGGTCCAAGTTTTATTGATGATTTTTATTAATTGACATACCCCTTAACTAAAACCAGAAAAAAAAATCGGACCCTTGAACTGACATTTAGAAAAAAGTGGACGTACAAGCAAACAAAATATTTTTTTAAATAATCTTTAAAATCGTGTATCTCGAAAACGGTTAAGTTTTGAACATCATGTCATGTAAACAAATTAACCAGAAATTACCTAAATAATAATGTCCTTAAGTATCTCAAAAATTCATTTTCAGATCACATATTTAAACTGTACTTAAATTACAAATGTTGGCTACTTAAATATGAGACATGCAACCCTGCGTTCATACCAAACAAACAAACGCAACAACAATTGCAAGGAACAAGCAACAGGGGCGCCACCTGTTTGTAGACTTTAAATGAATGCGATCTGAAAGCTAACGAAAGCTAGAAGTGCCGTTTTAGTTTTTCATCAGAAATTGGACCTAAGCCGACCTTGCCGGCAGCCCTGTATTATCGTGAAAAACTTTTTCGAATGTTGGCACCAGTGCATTTCGTCACCTCTAAAAATCCTCTTTAGTTTTTCAATTCCGATTATTCCTCGTTGAGATATAAAATTTTAAAGTTTGCGATTGAAACTACCATATTAGGTCCGCCGTCTTTAATTTTCATTGTTTCAATCGCTTAATTTATACTTCGTATCTCACCGGGGAATGTTTGGCTAGATGTAAGTAAACAAGCTCTAGAAACCAAGGAATGAAACCGAAATCGTTTAAAACCGTTTCCTTTTTCAAAACCGAAACCGTAACTTTTATCTTGACCTGAAAAGGAACGAAACCGAAATCATTTCAAGCACAGGTTACAATCGGTTTCCATTTTATTTAAGAATAACGTGTTTTTGAAGGCTTTTTTCCTGGATCCGCGTTACAACATTATTTTATCTGCTGCACAGAGAGAAAAAGCTATTGCGTTACTAACAAATCTTTTTTTGCAGAATGACTGCAGAGGAAAATGCCATGAGCATAAGCACTAATGAAAGCTCTGCGCATAACCAAAATAAGACAAATTCTGAAGACGAGTCTGATGATTTTGAGTTAATGCGGTCTCAGTTAGACGCGAATCGTAATTTCGATTATGTGGCCTTTGCCAAAAAAAAGTTTAACAATATTGGAAAAATGAGTATTTGCGGAAACAGCACTTAGCTCAGTTAGCAGTGTTGAAAGGCTGTTTTCTGGCCTAAAATTCATTATGCCAACCACGAGGGCCAATTTAAGTAGTAATGTAGTGGATTCGATTTCATTGATAAGAACTAATCAATTGTATGGGCTATAAAAATTTAATTAAATTTATTAGCTTTTGCGAGTAAGATGTGACTCTTTTTAAACAAAAGATTATTATTATATTATAATATCAACAAAATTTGTGGGGAAAATCACACTTAATTAAATTTATGTACATCATTTGCATTTACATCCAAGCAAATGTGGTGGAATATGGTTATTAGTTTGTATAATTGATTCAGAGGTGTTTTCTTTATATAAAATAAAATTAATCACAATGTTTAATTTCGCTAAAAAAAACCTTGAGGTACATATTTATTTAATAAATAATTTTTTTTTTGTCAAACTAGTTTTAATTTTTATTCCAAAACTGAAATCGGAACGAAACCGAAACCAATTTTGAAGAACAAAACCAAAACCGGGTAAGTTATTTTGAATTGGTTTCATTGCTTGCTAGAAAGTAAAAGATTCGAACTAAAGAACTAAAAGGAACTAAAAGATTAAGATATATGATGATTTGTCATTCTGGGTACACTCGGTAAAATGCCCATAATATCTTATATATAAATAGGTAATCATGTTTCCTTTACACCCCTTTTACCGCTAACTTATACCTCTAAGATATTAAAACATTAGAAAGGTATTTTAGCTGATGTGCGCAGACAATTTTTAAAATTTAAAATTATTTTAAAAAAGAGCGAAAAAATCAGTTCGAAAGTCACTAGTCAAAGGAATAAAGGAAAAGATAAAAATAATAATAAATATTCGTAAAGATAGAGACAAGGAAGAAGGTAAATTCAAATATTTAATATAATGGCAAAGGAGGGCTGAATATGTACATGGATGCAGAAAAGAATGAAGATAAAGATTTGGATGAAGGTAAAGGTAAAGGTAAAGATAAAGATAAGGATAAATATAAAGCCAAAGATAAATATAAAAACCGAGACAAAGGTAGAAATGGAGAAAGTGATATAGATAAAGACAAAAAGCAGAGAAAAGGAACAGAATATGTTGTGTTATGCTATGTTATGATGTGTTATGTTAAGATGTGCTATGCTATGTTATGTCATGTCATGCTATGTTATGTTATGAAATGTTATGTTAAGTTATGTTTTTCATGTTATGTACGTTGGTTAACGCATTTCACCTAAACTCACAGCTCACGTTAATTCACCTCACTTCAAAACTTACTTCACCTAAGCTCATCACACCTAAATTCAACAAACCTAAATCCACCACTACTTAGCTCACCAGATTCAAACTCTCCTTACCTTAATTTACCAACAAAATAAAATAGAGCAGAGTAAAATATAATAAAATAAAATAAAAGAACACAATTTCCCATAATAGCCGCGTTTGCAAACATTCGAAAAGATTTGCGTTCTTTTAAGAAGGCCAGTTTTTGCACACGGACAAATATACGTGGCTGTGAGTAGAGTTCGCTCTGTTGACGGCATAAAATTTTATATTTTAAATGAAAACGGACAGGGAGTTTTACTCAATGACAACAGGATTTTTACAAAAAATATTGTATGCAGAGAAATTTTATGTAATCATTAATCACTCATAATTTAGTTAATGTCTTTGTTAGACCCTAATTTACGTTTATTAATGAAACTGCTTTTTTATTTATTTTTTATTTTGTTACTTTTGTAAAACCAATACAAAAATTAAAATTTCTATGAATAGAAATTTCAGTTACTGCAGAAAGTATGGTAAAAATATAAAATTTTTTCACTTAGAAGGATGCTGAGCGTGGTGGTAATTGAATTTCAACCACTGGGCGAACTCTATAATAATAGATTGGCGTTTACACAATATGTTAGTGTTTGGCCGAGCTTCTCCTCCAATTTGTGGCGTGCGCCTTGTTGTTGTCACACAAAGATGAGGGACCTACAGTTTTACGTCGACTCCGAGCGGCGATTGTATTTTTATGAAAAGCTTTTTCATGGCAGAAATACACTCTGAGGTTTACCATTGCCTACCGAGGGGAGACCGCTGTTAAGAAAAACCCTTTTTTTATAATTTTTTTACGATGTTGCTCGGACCAGGGCTTGAACCCAGGTCCAACGGAGTGGTAGTGCGCACTTCTAACCACTACACCACTGCAGCCGCCAATAAATAATTCGCATAACTTTTTTTTAATTTTTATATGCCGCTTTTGTCATTATTTCTAGGACCTATTTATGTTCGGGAAGCATACATAACGGCTTCAAAAACATATATTCAGGCATGTTCTGAAATTCGAAAATTTGAAATCGCCTCGATTTCGATAGATTTTTCGAAGGTTTTTAACCAAAAAACTTACAAGTTTGGCGTTAAAACGATCCATTTCATATGGCTGCTACTTATTTTACAGTTCTCAATTAAAATATTCACTAATTTAATCAGATAAAATAAAAAATTATTTGGCAAATCGAAAGATTTCAGATCATTCGATTTTCAGAACATGGCCGATTATTTCATTTTATTCGATTTTGAAATTAGAAAACCCGGTGTTTTTAATTTTCCATCTCTAAAATGCGGTATTTCGGGGCGAAAGGAATTCGTGAAGAAAAACTAACTATCCCATCGTTTCCAGCGTTAAATTTTGGTAAAGAAACTACATTGTTTTTCTGGAAAAAATATCACCATAGTTATCGAAAAGTCCTTCCATACGAAATTTCGAAATTGGTGAAAAATGGAAATTTCAAGCGCAGCACACAAGGAAAAAGCGATGATTTAGTTGGACAAAAATACTTAACTAATAAAATTGATTTGTGGTGTAAGAAAATAAGATTATATAATGCTTTAAAACTATTTAAGCGAAAGTAAAAACGTTAATAACATAAATTTACCGACCCCCTACGAAAAATTGTTATATTGACTTTGACATGAAACATGATATTGAAAAATTGAAATAAATAATAGTAGACGAAAAGTATTGTATTTTAATAGTAGTTTGCTGTGTAGAAAATTCAATTTTATGTATAAAGCAGTTCAACGTTACATATATATATATTATGTAGCTTGATTATTTGGTAACTGTAAACCAAATAGGATTACTCCTAAAGTATATTTAGCTATCCCAAATTTTTGTGAGAACTTCCTAAAAGACACAAACAATGTTTTTATTAAAAATATATGAGGATACTCTGGGGTACTTATTTTATCATCTCCGGAATAACTACTTTCTAGTTACTTTTATAGAACTTTTTTAAATAACTACAATTTCAAAACTATTACATATAAACACAATAAAAAATAAAAGCTTAATTGTAAGAAATCCTTTTTTGATATAAAAATAATTTTAAAAAGTTACATCTACACATACTATAATTAGTACAGGGCTACCGCGTAGGGCTGATTGAGGTGCCTGCGTGCACAATATGCATTCGACAAGTTACGGGTGCTCTAGTAACAGCATGTATAACGTTACTTCATAACTATCCCTGCCCTTTATTTAGCCAGACATTAGAGAACGATAATACGTATTTTCATAGGTATTAAAGATCTTCGCAATTCTCGATTTTTGTCCAGCTAAATCGTCACTTTTGCCCCATGTGCATTTTTTTTAATTTTGAAATTTTCAAGCCCATCAGTCTAATGTACAGATATGAAAAAAGGCTCGTTACAGCGTGTTTGTACTTTGATGTTAACGAAACCTGCTAAACCGTTTGCTTTCAAAATCAACTATCCAATTTGACGCGAGATAACAAATGTAGATAAAAAATACAAAGACTCCAGTATTTTTTAGCCATAATCACAATGAATATTGCTTTATTACTTGCAAACAAATACAAAATTGCTTTAGAATCAATTTATTACAAATGTATATAATCGTATAATCAACAACTTATATAATCGTACATATTTGTTGTGTAAAAGGGTGCATTCTATATAAAAAGTAGTATAACTCACAATAAAGTTTAGATTGTTTTCTTTTTTTTCTGGTCTATAGCCACTTAACAGACTTTATTACAATCTTATTACTTGAATTATAATTAAAGCGAAAATTGGTCTTATCTTATACAATATTATCAATGCTGATTTGTAATGTTTCCTCTCATTTTTTTATTAAGGCAAAATGTAAGTCACTTACGTTGCTTTACGAATTTTAAATATATTTTTAAAGCTTTGGTTTTTGGTGTGTCTTTTTTAATAAAAAAAGGAAAATACATAAGCGTAAAAATGTGCACACAATATGCGCTTACAGACCTTTCTGTTGCTTTTTTTCTATTAGGAATGCATATAGCGAAATTTTAAATTTCTAATGTTTCTAAAGTAGAAATGATCATTGAGTGTATTCTAAATACTATTTACATTGATGAATGCGGCTGCTGGTTTAAAAATAGTAGATATTAGTAAGTGGTAAATATTAGCAGATTTTAATTTCTCCAAAAAAAGAACAGAAATTTCAAGAGTAAGTATCCGATATTACATAAAATTTTGTATACGTACATATGTATATTAGGGTGTATCACTCTCGGTACAAAAACAAATTGGTACTGTTTTCCCATCCACATTATTAAATTTTTTATATTTAAAAATTTTCGCCAAAATATTTCGCAAAATATATTAATATTGACGTGAGCTGGACCGATTTGAAAATTCCTCCAAAAATCTCATTATTTTGATTACGTTAATAATATGTTTAGGTAAGCATTTTAAGCAGACTTTTTTAGATTACACCCTTCTATCATCTGAGGTGATTTTTTGGAAAAAAATATTTTGAAAAACTTATTTTATTTCTAAAAACTCGGGTTTTGAATGTGTTTTCAAATCGGCCCATCTCAGGTAAATCCTAATATTTTAGCGGAAGTCTTAAAATATAATAAATTTTATTGGTGCAGCACCCTAATGTAGATTCATACATACAAGCAATGAAATCCTTTTAACTAAACTTTAAATTTGAATTTTATGATGAACTAGTATTGCAGAGATATTTATGCATTTTGTATAATAAAAACGCTTAAATTATAATTATACAACGTACATAATTATTATGCATTTAATTATAAAATAATAAAAGGTGGTTTAAGAATCAAAACATATGTACATATGTATATATTTTAGTGTCACTTTGATGAGTGAAAAAACGGCTTAACTCAGTTCAACTGAAATGCAGCGTTAAACTTACACGAGATCAACTCAAAAACTTAATTGGAATGCTCAAATGAATTTAGAAAATTCTCAGTATTCTGTCAGAGTATTCGAAATTGTTCAATTGTTGACTGTCAAAACAGATCTAATTTTTTTCATAACAAATATTTATATTTCCGGATCTGTATCTACCCAGACAGCAGAGAAACGTACTTTTTGCCGACAATGCGGTTTCAATTTTTATTTTTCGTATCCGAAAAAGTCATCATGTTGTTTGAAAACAATAATTTTAAAATATTTATTCAAAGTGAACATTTGAAAGTATGGATACGTAATCGGCTGTAGCTGAGTATGCAGAGGGGCGTACTACTATTTGTTAGGTTTCAGAAGGTCCCAGACCATCAGGCACAACAAATTAAAATTATATAAAATAAAACTTATTTATATTCTTTAAAATTGAAATAATTTCGGAATCTGATATTGGTTTTTTGTTTGGTTTTCTGTAACTATGAAAAGCTTCTGAGAAGCTCAGCATGAAATCGTTTACAATGAAAAATTTAATCAGAATCATTTCAGAAAAACAGCCAAAAAAATATCCGTTTCACAACCATTTTCCGTACTTTTCTGGACCTACATATATACGTTTTGGGTGCACCATTTAGCGGGAGAATGCATCCGAAAAACTACCGAAAACGGAATCGGGAAAACGAATGAAATATCAGGTTTTTATACGAAATTGTTTCCATTGTCGGATACGTTTCCGTATATTTTGCTGGCTGTTAAGTTTTATATTTTGAATATTTTATTAGTTCACAATAAAGTCATATTTTCTAGTGGATCGAAAGTGAAAATAACAGCTTTTTTAATGACCTCTTGACCTAGCAAGCAGTCTCATGAATGCTTAAATTGTTTGACGAATTTCAGAAGCATGAACCATGTATGCAAAAACAAGTAAAAGTCATGACAACACAAAAAGTATGTGTTATTAAAATTTATATTAATGTAAAAAGTTAAAGATTGGAATACCAGTAATAGATGTTAGATAGAAAACAATGGATGCTGCGCGCAAACGTGAAACCCATGATATAAAAAAGAGGGTAGTTTCATTGCTACATTTTCGTCGCCATATTAACTCCCTGACAATTCAGCATGGGCATGGTACCATTAGCTAAAATCCCTCAAATTTTAATATATATTTTTTTATACCCGAGCGCACTTGTGCACAAGGGTATATTAAGTTTGTTCACATAACGGTTGTTTGTAACAGCCTAAAGGAATCGAGACCGATATAGACATATATATATCAAAATGCTTAGAATGAAAAGAGAAATCTATTAAGCCATGCCTGTCTGTCCGTCCGTCCGTCCGTCCGTCCGTCCGTCCGTTTACACGATAACTCGAGAAAAAATTTAGATATCTTAATGAAATTTGGTATGTAGGTTGCCCTTTACACAAGGTAGGTTGGTATTGAAAATGGGCGAAATCGGACAATAACCACGCCCACCTCCCATATAACGGTATTTTCGAAAAAATGCATAAACTACGATATTTCAGTAACTACTGAAGCTAATTGACTCAAATTTGATATTTGCAATGATATATTAACGAGTAATAAGAATATTATAAATTTTGGAAAAAGGGGCGTAGCCACGCCCACTTATGGATTTATACGTATATCTCGGTAACCGCTCCACCGATGTGAACCAGACTTGGCACAGGTATTACTCTTAGCCCAGCATAGGAAATGGCAGAAAATTTTTGAAATCGGACAATAACCACGCCCACCTCCCATATAACGGTAATGTACACAAATACAAAAATTCGATATTTTAGTAAGTACTGGAG